>JAPYZJ010000858.1:0-34791 GCA_030522765.1 Ophioninae sp. B BG-2022a
AAAATTGGTTTGAACGAGATCTTGTAAGGAGTTTTTTTTTAATACGTCATAAATCGTAATCGTAAATAATGTGTATAAAGGATTACACCCTTTATACACGTATTTTCATTATTTTTCTAGACTACGAGCCAAGTTTATTAATACCAAAATTAGAACTGATAAAATCCATATATTTTCATTATTTTTGATAGACAATGACAATAAACCACTAAGGCTATTATTTCATCTTCCATGCGGTCACATTCTCAATCAGCATCGTGTTCAGTAATTTCGTCCTCTCGTGAATCACGCCGCAAGTTTCCATTCAACATTCAAATTGTTTCAATGAATATATTTCATTGACTTATTTTTTCGTGCCAACGAGGATCATCGGCGAGACGTTTTTTGCGTGCGTTTAACTCGATTCGCGATTGTTTAACGCTTCGGAGGTTACTCGGTGGAAAATTCAAAGCTCGAATGGCTCGGGTGTGGGCTAAAAACGTTTTTGACCGATGAAGAATGCTCTGACGTTTCGTCACTCATACTCGAGTCGAGAGTTGATCGGGCTCTCTGCGAGGCCAAAAGCGACAAAAAAACACGTCAACCGTTCGTCTGGTGGATTCTAGTGACAAATTTTTCTCCCCCCCCTCCCTTCTCTCTCTTCCCTTCTTTCATCTCGTCCTCCCAGAATGTCCGCATTACGCCTTACACGAGCTTTCGAAATATCGCTAATTTTTCGTTTCATATAACTCGCGGTATTTTCGGCTCCCGCGCCCACACGAACGTCCCGCTCGACGAAACTTTGTCACGCGACAAATTTTCAAAACACTCGCGCGACTTTGCGATTTTTTCCCCTCGAGCGAACACGTCAGAGAGCATCCCGAAGATTTTTTATGGCCTGCCACAAATCACCCCGTAAATATTTTTATTAGAAATCGGAGATTATTTGAAGGAAAAAAAATACCGTTTTCGAAAACTGGGCGAAGCTTTTTTTATTCGGGGGAAATGTAGGATACAATAATGCAATAATAATAATGCAATAATAATAATAATAATAATAATAATAATAATAATAATAATATATGATGATAATAGTAATAATAATAGTAATATTGCAATAAAAATAATATAATATGATAATGTTGGATAAATCCAACGTTTTTACAAATAAAGGAAAATCGGTGTTAATCATCGTCTATTGTTAGCGGATCGTAATATAAATATAAAAATCGTAATAAAATAATGAAATTAAAAAACCGAGTGTATTATCAAGATGGAATGCCTTTTTTTTCTAGGGAATTTCAATGCCGAAAAAAACCTCGAGGAATTTTAATTTTCCGGGACTTTTCCGAAAAAGTTACGAAATGCACGTTCTGTTTTGAAACTTCAAAAAAATTTTTGTCTGCGATGAAAGGTGACCACGATGATTTACCAGACGAAATCTTTCTGCGAAAAAAAAAACTTAAAAAGAAAATTACATTCAAGATTTTTCTTTCGCAAAACCTTAGTGCTTTTGTTTCATCCTTAAGCCAGTGAAGAAAGGTTTTGAATGTGTAGATCATCATCCGGGTACTATTTATCCTGAAGGTATTCTAATAAAATCACCTCCCCATAAAAAACCATAAAAGACAACCTCTAGTGATTAGCTGGAGAATCTGGTCGTATATGATTCGAATTGAATTCGAATTTTCAAAAGCTCATAATTATGTTTTATTAATTAAGGGGGTTTCGTTTATCTCGAAAGCTATGAAAATATTTGGCAAATCTTTGTAAGGTAAACGCCACGTGACTTTTCGAAAAAAACGTCACGTTCCAATCGTCAGCAACAAAAACATGATTATTTTTCGCTTCCTTCGAATCGTCCGAATTATATGGGCACTACTTTTATTTTCGTTTGATGCGTATCTATATATAAGTATTTCGCGGCCCTCTGCAGTGTATATTAGAGGCACGAGTTTCCGAACGTCACGAAAGCTTCGCTAAGTTTAGTCGCTCCATGTCTGCGCGTTACGTCTCTTGTGTATTCATACAAAAATATATCCACGTACAGGGTGTCCGGAGGATAACCGAGAAAACTGACATTCCCTCGTCAATATTCCTTGCTTCACCCATTTTTTAAATTTCCTTCAAAAAGCTAGAGTTTGAAATATATCGAATCTGACATTGAACCAAACGTGAGTGGAAGAAAGAAAAAACAACTTTTTTTTTTATTAACCAAAATTTCTCGAAGAATAATCACTTTTAACGTAAAGAAAAATTACCAACCTCTACATCCATCTATTCAGCAAAATCTCATGCTCGGTGTTTTTTACAAAACGCAACCGTCTACGAGAAAAATGAATTCGGCAATTTGTGAGGTTATGTCGATCTTGGGACCCTTATGATCATATTCTTTGATGAAAAAAACTATAATCCAGGTTTTAACAGTTTTGAGTTATTTTCAATGAAATATTTCAAAATAGATCGGATTTGGATGATTATATTATTAATAAATATATAAATACAATATCTGATCATCATGAATTAATCCGATACGTAAATACAAATTGATGAAATGTACTTTTGACAAAATTACTTGCATAAGTACTTGCAAAGATTCGTCCAAACAACCAAAAAAATAATATTAAAAGAAATAATTTTATTTTACATATTTAAAAAAAATTAAAAAATAGAAACATATTTTTAAAAAATGGTAAACACTCCTTTCCTTCTCCACCCAAAGAAATGATCACGTAAATAATAAAAGAGAAACGAATAAAAATATATTTTTTTTAATATGAACTAAACCAATTTTTTTTTAAATAAAAAACAATATACTTTATCAAGATAAAATTTAGAAATCGTATACTCTAATTATTATTACTGTTCGCGTTTTGTTATTTTTTCTTTTTTATTCATTTTTGTATTATTATACAAAAAACGAATTAAATTTCCCTTACTAACGAATCAACGAAAAAAAAAGAATAAAGTATAGTTGCCAGTACCAAATAATTTCAGTGTGGGTTGTTATTTTTTATTTGAGCTGAACTCGAAACTACGAGGCTTACAGTTTCGGCACCCTTTATACATACGAATATATTCGCAAACTCGCACATTCTCCCATGACGTAACACATACGTAGATATCCGGAGTCTAGAGTAACTCCGATGTCCACACTCCTCTTCTTACTCTCCTGAGCCATCCACCGCGACGGCGGATCTCTCGACTTCCGCGTCGACCCCCCCCTCTTTCTCTCTCGCTGTCTCATCACTTTGAGCTTTTACTATTCGCACATTTGCTCTTTGGGAACTGGACCGTTATATCGGTAGGATTATCTTTCAAACATTCGAAAATTTATACCGGAAGTAGCAACGGTGTACTTATTGGCTGATAGGGAGTAAATAAAACCAAAATCGAGATTCTTTGGAGAATTTATTGATACTATCGTTCTCGAGATTATCGCATTTTGGAAAAAGAAAAAAAAATACGAAAGTACCCGCGTGTTTGGGTTTGTTTTCAAACATTCCGTTGATCGTATGTAGCGATTTTTGGAAATTTTCTGTGTCCAGTTAAAAATAATTTTTTTGGATTTATTGATGTGGTAAAAATGAGGGACTCTTAGACATCGATTTAATTAACTTAAGCATCAATTTAATTAAGTTCCGCACCGTTTTAATTAATTTTCTTGAAAATTAGAAATCAATTAATTAACTTCGGCTTCAATTCGAATGACTTTATGAAAAAATAGAATTTATAGATTTATGTTAATTTCATTTCTCTAATCTCAAATTTTGAAGGAAAAAAAAATGGTTCGTTGCTGGAGGAAGCTCAAATTGAAGAGGGAGGTCTTATTTATAGTACAGGGATTGCAGATTGAAAATATACTCATAATTATAACGATGAAACTGCCAGTGAAAATTCAATTATTTCGATTGCAGTTTAATCTCGCTTTCTTCGAAATAATGTTTTTCAAAACAGTGTAGAGAATTTCTCAAAGTTTTATGAACGGATTGACGCGAATTTTGGTACACTTATTCAGTGCAACAGTAGTTTAGCCTTGATTGACCTTTTTCTTCTTAAATTGTTTTTTCTACTTGTTACCTACAAGAACGATGACAAGTTTCGTTAAAAAATAATTGCAAAGGTCGAACATTATTTTTTTGGCTAATAAGATTCCAATAATGAAAAAACACTGTCAACTCGTAACTAATATTTTTCTCTAAAAGAAAAAACTTTTTCCATGCAACCTGTTGGCTACAATCAAGGCTATACACTGCGAAGTGTCGCTCAAAGATCCTTTACGAGATTTATCGTTTTTACGAGCGATATTATATATAACCGATTTTTATTTGCATGACTTTTAATACGAGCCGTTTACAAACTTTTTTTTTCTTCTACCTTAACCTACTTTTCGCTTCTGCTCCTTTCCATAACCCCAAAAAAATATTTTTTTCTCTAAAACCTCAACATTTCTTCTTTTTTTCATAAGCGATTTTTATTTTTGTGGAATTTCGTACACAACTATGTTTGGCACGTAAAAATACGTGTGCAACCAATTTTTCAATGGCGTTGCTTATTTCTTGAAAATGGAATTTTTCAAATAACCCTGATTTCCAGGTTCTCTAAACTTTAAAACAACGTTGGAAAATTTTATCAACTCGATGCGAGATTGCGTCTGATCACGTGTAACTCGATATATTACTGATTAAAATATTATAATATACCTATAGGCACAGGCTCGATGATACATCATGGCTAATAAAATTATTGACGAGTCAATCGAGCATATGATTTATCAAATTTTTACGAGAGAGAGAAAAAAAAGGAAAAAAAAAGAAAAAAAAAGAAAAAGCTTATCGCGACACCAATTTTCGTTCCTCGGCGTTTCGGGCTCAATTTTTTCGGGAATTAAAAAACTTCGTGACCGATTAAAACATCTGGCACTGTCGTCAAGCCGGGAGCCAATGTTTGCTTCAACTTTCTTCTATTTCGCCCGTGGAATTCTCGAAGCTCCGAATATCGCTACCTCGACACTCTCGGAGTCTCCGGATGAAAATGGTGGCTGTCAAAATTTCGAAAAAGCAAACACTCGGCTCGATGGTAGCGGGAGAAGAGAATCGTCGCGTAATAATGGCACAAGATTAACTAGAGATATTTGTAATTCGCGGAAAGTTTCATTCGTCGTTTCGCACACGAGATACGCGTCAAAATTAACTTCCCATGAGAATTTTTGGATTTCGAGAACTAACGCGATTTTCGAGTTTCTCAGAGGTGTTTGAAGGTTGACTAATTCGACGACGATTGATCTTTCGTTTTCCAGACAAATTTTGGCTAAAAGCCTAAAAACGTACCCAACATTTTTTTTACGATTTTCGTTCGGTGTAGTAAAAAGAAATCCATGATTTTTCCAATAGATGGCTTTAGTAATCTGATAGCGTTAGAAAAAGATTTCGTACTAAAAGAACTTTACCGATGGTTTCGTGGTTGATACCAGAAAATAATGGATTTCTTTTTACTACACCTAATATTTACGGTAGATTGGAAGTGGGCGTTTTGGGCCGAATACCCGAAGCCCGGATCAGCCCTTCGAGCTAATGGTTCCGATAATAAGAAATATCGGTTTGCACGATCCATCAATTTTTATCAGTCAAATTTTCAAAAGTACTTATCTTCTCATCGAAGATCTACGTTGACGGGAAGGTACGTTTGATTCGTTTACTCATCGGCTCGTCCACGGGTACTTCCAGCGATAAAAATACGTCATCCGAAGATGGGACACTGTAGGTAGAAAACTTTTTGAAAGTTTGTCCCGTAGAGTCCCTCTGGCCTCTGTATCTTTGCTCCGAGTTCGTTTGCTCTCGGGCGCCCCTCAATAATCCTCTTCCGACATCTCGCGTTCTTGTCGCTACTCCCTCCTCGTTTACCCTCAAACGGAGCAATCTTCTAGCCTGATCCATTTCAAAATATTGAATTTAGGATTCGTCCCATTTTTTTTTATGATAAAAAAAAAAATTCCGTAGGTATTGGGGTTGGGTAGGAAACTCGAATTTTGAATGACCAGACGGCTCAAAATTCCGAATTTGAATATACGGAAGCTACAAATTTCGTAAATTGTTTAGGTTTGTTTGGGTTTGTTTAAAATCAAGGCTTTAATGTTAAACTAACGACCCCAAACAAACCCAAACAAATTTCGTAAACCTTTACGAAGTTTGCAAAATTTGTAGCTTCGGAATATTCAAATTCGGAATTTTGAACCTTCTGGTTATTCGAAGTTCGGGGTTCCTACGACCCGATATTTCCGAAAAACGGAAAGCGTAGAAAATGTCCTCGAGTATGGCAAAGCACGAATTGTGTTTGGGTTTTCTATTGGAGATTTACGATTCAAATTGGCAAAGATTGCTGATGGCTACTGTAAATACCAATAAAGTTGAATGAAAAGCTGGTGTATTTGAACGATGACACTGATAAACTCTGATATCAAGTATAATCAAAATCCACGCGGAGTATAAACGGATATGTGACACCTGTTGCTAAATGGAGGAAATTCCAGTCACTCGAAGGTTTCGACGTGTCAAATCACGTCGGAATGTGCAAATTCCATTGGAATCCACGAAACGTGATAACCACTTCGAAAGAGCGAAGTTGAGGAAACGATCAGTCATTGGAAGCACTATGAAATGATTGGTTCTCAAAAATAGAATTGTCACGAAAATTACTTTGAGGCTGGGTGTCCACGAGCGTGTCGCGGATCATTTGTTGTTTCTCGTGGAAAAGGGAGAACACGACGATCGACCGTAAACAGCTCTGAATGATTGTCACAATAAATTTGAAGCTTTTTTTTCGTAACAGCGTTATAATAGGTGGCCCTCAAGTGGAAAGTAAAATTGAGGGAGAATAGGAGTACGATGCTGGTTGTTTCACGATAATATCGTTAGGAAGGGTTTGGGGAAAAGTTGAAAGAGGGATAAACCACGATACGGTAGCTTTACAATCCTGAATACGTAAGCTTAGCCAACCAGGCTAAAAGTGTATATTTAGATGTCTTCAGCATCGCAGTCAAGCTGTGATTACTCCGCTTCCTTTTCTCCGTTTCTTCGCCCTGTTTCTCAACTGCTCTAGTCTTCATCATCATCTTCTTCTTCATCTTTACCCATCGCTCCTTTTTCTTCCTACCTCATTCCTCGTTGTCTTATTCTTTTCTATTTTCCTTTCGACCCTCAACTTCTTCATTGGGCTTTGTATTTCCGGCTCTTTGCCTGCCAAGTCCTCTTCTGATCTTACACTTCTTTCGGCTACGTGGAATTTCAGCTTTAGTTTTTTATTTCTCCCCAGGGAAACTTGTTACGGAAGTTCCTTTTATCATCTTTCATTAGGGTCATTAGGGGTTACCGTGCGCAGTGGATGAGCGCATCCTTTCTGCCTGCGAATGGGCCCAGGGTGGTTCGCAGTTTACTGCAGAAAATTACACACACCTCAGTGGAACATTAGCTTGAATAATAAAAACCGAATGCGCAAGGTTCGTATTCTTTTATTTAAAAAAAAAAACGGAAACCAACGATCCCAAAATGGATTTTTTTGCTGTAGGAAAAAGTGTGACGTTCAAGCCCGAATTGAAGTTGTCACTTCATTTTATTCACGTCAGGAATGCATTTCAGTTGATCAGTAAAAAACTTGCGATGTTTAGTGCTGATAGGGTCATGGAAATCCAAATCCATTTTTCGGGGTAAGTGTGCGCAGCTAAATGTACAGGTACGTACATTTTCCAGCGTCCATCTTTCGCGAAGCAATCAAAGATTTTTCCTGTACAAACACGATTGATGTTTATTTTTTATCGATGAAGTTCATCTCAAAGCTTTGTAAATCTCTAATTACCTCCAAACATAGTCCGGCATAGCTTTATGAGGAATTATTTAAAGTTTTTATAAATAATACCTACCTAGTACCTATTCGAAAGAATTCTAAGTTTTCTTTACATACTTTGCTGGCTTTATTCGAATTTCATTGGTTTCAAAATGGATATTCATAATTGAAATAAATAAGCGTGCATTCTGAATTTTCTTGAGGTTTTTCTTTTTTTTTTGAGCAAATCTGAAGGTTCTTCGTAAAGTTTTTCAATTTGGTCACCAGTTGGATAAATGCAAATGGTTATTAATTGTTCTTTTTTACATTTTTGTTCAATACTTTTCTTCACTTCTACTGTGCTTTTGGCTGCTTTTTTTTACTTCCTTTTTTGAGGTTTCATCCAACCTTTGCTCCTCTCTTTCTCGATCTCGCTCTCAGCCTCGGTGTACTATTTTTAACTACCGCTTCATCCGAATAATGGAAGCACGACCCCGATTTACGTCTTCAACTTTTCACCGTCGATTGACAACTGCACTTCCTCGATGCACAGACCTGGCGCGTCGTCCTTTCAAGGAATCGGGACAGCTGGGGAGGAAAATGGCGAAAAGCGGAAATCTCGGTCGGGGAGAATGGCGTTCATTCGAATTCCCGTATAGGTTCGATTTTCGTTATTCATAAAGCGCCATGAGCGACGTCCGACCACGCCTGGGTCGTTTATTCACTGGTCAATAGGCAAGAGGTATTGCCCCCATAAAACGTGAATTGTGAGGGCAAACTCTGGAAAATCCTTCACGATAAAAATCGCGAAAATCGTGAAACTAAAATAACGAGAATTTTGAAAAAATGCTCCAAAAGAGAGATAAAATTAAAGCGTAAAAAGTCTGCAAATGAAGATTGAAAAATTCTTAAAGCTGACGATTACTGATGAAAAAAAAACTCGATATTAATTGTGGGTGGGGTGTAAATAAGCTCGACGTTGAATTTTACAAATTGCGGATTGTAATTGATTTTTTAATTGTCAATGAACAATTCATTGAATATTTATTGCAAAAGTCATTCAGGCAGAGTTTGCCAAGTCTTGATCGGATCAAACGCTGAATTACGATACCACAGTCCATCAAATATCCACATAATCGTCATTTCGAACAAACCTGTCATTACTCTCTCAAAGTTTGTAAATAAATATTCGATTAAACTGTAAAAATGAATAAAATCAATTTCGGGTGACCGTAGAATCTGTAAAACTCTCGAAAAAAAAAATTAGTCGAGTGGTCTTCTTATTTGTCAAAATTTTTTGACACACTTATGATTTCACTTACAGCAGTAATTTTACCTAAAAATAATAGTCGTTAAGCGCGGATTTCATTAATATTCTTGTACTTTGAGAGTCCGCGGTAACTGAAGTGATTTCTCAGTGACGGAATGCCGGAGATGTCAGGAACGTAATAAACTGGAAAAGGCTAATAAACGGTGTTGGATAAACGATAAATATTATCGAGTTGACGAAAAAGTTTATTCATGTAAAAGACTTTATCATTCCGTGTGAAAGCGTAAATTCCTGTGGCTTTTGAAATAAATGGTTTACAGAACGAAACGGAGCTTAGGGAAAGTCCATCATTCGATGGCCGATAAATTCAGCCTTTCTTTTCTAAGCCTGACAAGATTAGTTCCACGATTTTGCGATCTTCCTTTCTCAAAACCGAATATCTTGCTTTTCCTATCCCCAATAGACGATCGCAAACTCCACCTTCGTCGAAACCGAAACGACCGGAGAGAAAGCTAAAAAATCTCGACAATGGTGGTGGCCGAGGAGGAAATAAAGTGAAAAATGAAAGAGCAGTCAGAGAAAAGGAGGGAGGAAATTTTTGGCTCGATGCCTATGACTCGCCTCGGCCACTCGGCGCGGATCTTTACTACTTTGGGTTCCTCCTCGGACTAGCATTCATTCCGCGAGTTAACGGCATCCATTCGCTCAACATCGGACCAACGAAGATCCGAGTTCTGGATCCTTAGCTCTCATGATAGACATTTGTCTTTTAGACCATGGTATTCTTGCCCGAAGCAAAATAGACGAGTTTCGAACGACGAACTTCTCCCCCCTCTCCACCTCGTTTATTTGCTCTTTCTGACTATTTTTTTTTCGTCGTTCTCGATATTCATTCATCTTTGGAATTTATTTCAATGGTAAATAGAAACTTCGGGAAGTTTAGGATTCAATCGTAATGGGTAGCGAAATTACCGACGAAGCTGAAGCGTTAAGGGATGGGGTAGAAAACTTCGATTGACCAGAAAGCTCAAAATTCCGAATTTGAATTTACCGAAATTACAAATTTTGTTAACTGTTTGGGTTTGCTTGAAATCAAGGGTTTGAAATCAAACTAACGAACCCAAACGAAACCAAATTCCGTAAACCTTTACGAAATTTTTAGTTTCGGACTATTAAAATTCGGAATTTTGAGCTAACTGGTGAACCGAAGTTTGGGTTTCCTAACCCACTCCAGCGGTATGAAAATTCTTCAGTTATTTATCTTCCTATTTTTCAAAATTATTGTTTATACAAGTTTATGGCGATTTCACGCTGTAGATTTCCAATAAACGTCCTTCCAGAAAGCTTAGATTTTTTTTGACTTTAATCCGCCCACAAGTAATTAAGGATTTCGATAATTCATTTTCATATTTTTTGCGCAAATCATTTGCTAATTGGATTCATTTTAATATTTTCTTTGTTGGAATTTCACGAAACTGTAAAAGTCCCTCGAAAGATGCTCGACTCTGAGCGTGAGATTCACCCCTTAAAATTAGTTTCTTCCACCCATAAGTAAATAGTTGTCCCTTGGATTTCGATGTAAAAAAACCGTTCCAAAAATTAACGAAATCGAAGGAGGACACCGGAAACGGTTTTTCCGGGTCACGTCGTGATCGGGGTATTATCTGGTGGTGATCGAGATAGTATCTTGGACGAATATTGGCGGATAAAAATATCTTCGCGAAACGGAGAAAATAAAATTAGACGTTTGAATTTAGCTCGGTAAATCGGAATCAGGATTATTGAATGAAGCTTTTTTCGAGGTGTGAATCAGCTCGACTCGAGGCAGAAGAAAGGGAAAGACCTCAGCACGGATATTCATAGATCAAACTTTCCAAATGAACCAGATTGTTTCACAGTTTATTAACAAGGATTCTCGATGATATATTTCGATATTTATCAGCAATTCGAACTTATTTGTCTATTTTTGAAATTTTTATCTCTCTTTCTCGCTTTTCCCTCTCTTTTTTCTTTTTCTCTTTTTATCTTCCTTCTACCCCCCCCCCTTTATTTTTGAGATAGGTTTGCGAATTTTCTAGACTATTTTCGATTTTTTATAAGAAAGATTCGAATCTTGCGTTCCTCCATTGGGGTCGATAAGTCGGGAATTCATTTTTGCTTGGTAACTTCGATATCCAACGTTCAAAATTAATTTTTATTTGAAAAAATGAGACAGACTCTCTTGATCGTACAAAAGTCGGCTAGACGACAAAAAAAAAAACAGGTAATCAAAAGTGTACTCGTTTGACGTTTCGTTATTTTTGGAAGCGCGTGGTTATTGCTCTAGGAGTTAGTGGAACCGAGCAGTTGGCAAATAAATGGCCAATTACCTCGCGCAGCAGAAGCTTGACAGTTGGAAAAAAAAATGGTTCTCCCAAAGCTGAAGATATTTTGAACAAACGAAATGGATTATCGGAAATAAAAATGTCAAAAAATACGGCAAAGTTAGTAGCTTTGGAATACAACGAAAATCATTTTTGGTTTCCCTTTTTTTTCTTCATTTTTATTCTTTTTCAATTTGTTTTTGTTTGCATGTTGAAATTTCGTCTCTAAATTATAGGGTAAAGAATGATTTTTAATATGATCAATTTTTTTCTACACGTCATATTCTTATCGAAAAAATTTCTGAAATTCAACGATCTGGAAAATTCTATGACCCTAAAAATCAGAGTTTTCTCAAAAAATTAATCAAGCTGAAGTAAAATAGCTTTATCGTTGATGTACCATGGTTCCATATCGACCATGGGGGACCACCTATGCTACCTAATGTCGGTCTGATCAAAGTGTCTTTTTGCACTTGTGCTACCGTTGGATCAATCAGGTAAAAATCCGGCACTGATCCGGTCTGCCGTACTTCGATATTTCGAATTGAGTGTTGATTCCGGAATTGAAAAGGCTTTATTCAGGCTTCCGGATGAAAATTTCAACTCGGATCTTTAAAGCTAGAAAACAAAGTTCGTTACACTTTGATGTAATTTGAAAGCACCGTTGTATCAACGTTTCTTTCCTCCCGCGAGAATTGAAAATGGAGCGATCAGTCGGCAAATACGAAAGCAACAAGGAACCGAAAGATGAGTTTTTTTTTTTTTTAGGCGTCTGCTCGTCCGCCTATGCAAGGTGTAATTTTTCGTCCTTGTTATAATTAGGCCGCGACGACATGTGGTCGGCACGGGGTTGGGGGGAGGACTATCACAACTCGCGGTGAGTTGGTGCTCGTGAGGAGGCAACCACTTGGCGTCAACGGGCTAACAAGCCCGACAAACTCCCTCATTCTCACACAGGGAGAGAGCAAAAAAGAGAGAGAGAGAGAGAGGAAAGAGACCGAGAAAAAAAAAGCGCGAATGAGGGAACGTGAGATTTACACAAACCGTTAAAGGTACAGGCCGATTTCCGAGCAGACGGGAGCACATACGAAGATTTATGCAAGTTATTTAGAACGGAGACACTAATTATCCCCGCGATATCTATGAAACGAAAAACTCTCCCCTCTCTGCGTCTACGTACGTACTTGTATCGGGAGAGAAACCTCGAGAGGATTTGCTCCCGTAAAAATCTATTTCTATTTGCCCAGACTGCTCGAATCTTTCGAAAACTTAGACTGTGTCGAAAAAGAATTATCTCGTCCTCTTTAATTCTCGGCTTAATTTTTGCACGCCTGTAATAATAACGATAATATCGAGGGACAGTGTAAATCTAGTGAGAAAAGAAATGTTCAACATTCATACCAAAAAGGATTTTGTGTATATTAGGTTTTTGAATGTGATTTTATGTCTTAGTGTATGTAATTTCATCATCGTCATCATTGTCAATGAAAAACATTAGATTTTATTCATATTTTTACTAGAAAAAAAATTAAAGAACAAAACAAGGTACTTCTTACTTTACAAAATTTTACAATTTTAAAAAATTGATTACGTCGTTTCTACGTAGGTTATCTATGAAGGGTTAATAAATGCGGTGGGGAGTCATCAGTAATTGAGTATTGATTAATTAGCCTGTACGACTGAGTAAATCAAGAATTTCTAAAACTTTGTAGATTTAACGTCATTTTGTTTACGGTGAACAGTAAAGTCCTTTTTTTTATATAAAACGATGACAATGGGATTTTCATTTTTGGTATTCTCGTCTATTTCATTTAGTCTGATGTGTTAAATTAGCTTGGTTTGATAATGCAATTTCGAACAGTTTTAGGAGAACTTTGGATATTTGGAATTTTTTAATATTTGGATACCTAGGAGTAAGCTTGCACCCTAGTTTGATAATAGTTTTAAAAAACATCCACTTCAAACTTCCTACGACTTTTGTACGTTGTTACATGTCATCGTGCACCAATCAATAAGATTTTCTTTCTATTATTACGTTCTTCATATAATTATCGTTTTGTTTGAAAAAAAATGTTTTTTTATTCTAACCATGAAAAAAAGGGCAGCCTATTTATTTTAATTTTTAAAATCTTAAAAAATGCCTACAAATATTGTCATATAAATATAAACATAATAGTATATAACAAAAGACTGAATAATTTTCGTTCACTTTTTAATTCAACCGTTCTCCCTTTTTAACTATTAAAATTTTTCCGCTGTTCACAACAATAGCGCAGCAATTTTCTCTATTCTTCTATTACCAAATAATCGTTCCTATTATTTACGAAATCAACTCTCAGCATGATTTTTTGCTCCGAGAAACTCCCCTTTTTTTCAGACAAAATTTAGAGACTACGTATTTTTTTTTAGCCGTTTTGTAATTTTCATTTGTTTTGCCAATTACCCTCGTGCCTTATTTACTATGGTTGTGAAAAACGATTATCGTAACAGACCTGAGTTGGCTTTTGCTCTCGCAACATTTGACGTTTATTACCGTTTGCAAGAAAATCGAGTGAAATTGTATGGAAAGCAAACGTTGGCTCGCGTTCGCAAACACGGTATCCTTTTTGTTTTTTTTTGTTTTTTTTTTTTGCGGTTGAAGCCCTTTTCTCGGGGAAGGTAATAACCGTCAAGTATTACGAGGGTGATAGAATTGCGGCAATGAGAATTATTTCCGATGCGCGTACAGATATAGACGTCGGTTGCGTATTTAGTCAATGCCCTCGTGCATCTTTCTCACCGGAATGCGTAACCGTCATTTTGTCACGCTCTTTTTGCGAGTCTCGTGACTGGGAGCCAAAGGGAGGGAAGACAACGACGTCGACGACGATGGGAAGGTAGAGGAGGACGAAGAAGAAGAAGAAGGAGAAGAAGAAGAAGAAGAAGAAGACGAAGAAGAAAACGAAGACGAAGAAGAAGAAGAAGAAGAAGAAGAAGAAGAAGAAGAAGAAGAAGACGAAGACGAAGAAGACGAAGATGATGAAGAAGAAAAAGAAGACGAAGACGAAGACGAAGAAGAAGAAGAAGAAGAAGAAGAAGAAGAAGAAGAAGACGAAGAAGAAAAAGAAGAAGAAAAAGAAGAAGAAGACGAAGAAGAAGAAGAAGAAGACGAAGAAGACGAAGATGATGAAGAAGAAAAAGTAGACGAAGACGAAGAAGAAGAAGAAGAAGAAGACGAAGAAGACGAAGAAGAAAAAGAAGAAGAAGAAGAAGAAGAAGAAGAAGAAGAAGAAGAAGGCAGCAACGAGTGCAGGGGGCAAAGCTCTCGAAAGCGGTTTCCTCGCGCACCGTCTTGTCGTCGTGGTAGCAAAGAGGGAAGGGAAAGGAGCCTCTAGATAGCGTAAAAAAAAAACATTTGTCCTCTCTTTTTCGTCTTCTTTAAAGTCCATTGAGAGAGAAGCATCCGAGCAGGGATGCCTTCCCGTTTGTCGAGGCGATCAGGCCCTGAGAGGGGGGAGCCTGAAAATCCAAACGGGAGAAAAGAGAATCACCCGACCATCTGCCCAGTTTCTCGCTTCCCCTCTTTACTTTTTTTTTTTTCATTTTTCTTTTTGCCCATTTTGTCTCTACCGTCCTTTTCCTCCGCGAATATGTTGCAACGATAAATTGCACGGAGTACGAGCGCCGACCAGTATGAAACGAGATCCGGGTTTTACTCCCCAGACGGTTTGTCTACTTGTCTCTCTTTTTTTTTTCGTCTCTTTTTTTTAATCTTTTTTTCTCTCTCTCTCCTCCCTCCTTTGGGTTATCTCGTTTTGAGCCTCTTTCTCAAAATTTTTTACGTTTTCCTTCATCCTCGAGTCGCGCACGTGAGACACACTCGCAGATGCAAATACACACTGGCTCGTTACACAAATTCCCCCACGCCCTTGCATCTCGACGTTGCCTCGTTTCGTAATAGCTCCGGTCAAATCCCCCGGAATATTTACGAGCGTTGTTCCTTTGGATAGCAACATTGCGACGTCGATTATCAGCACCATTGATGACGAAGGCGCCGAAAAAATGTTTCCCTCCTTTGCGGAAGTGAGACTCGTTCGTTTGGGTTTTCCATGGGGTTCGAACTGTTCAATTCGATTATTATCTTTTTATTAACGATATAAGTTTTTATAGTTCGAAAACGGAACGAACTTTTGGCAATTCTCGAATGTTATCGCCAATGGATCAACCTGTTCGCTTCAATGACCTCGTTTTGGGGGGGGGGGGGGGGAATAATTTCATTTTCCGAGAAAATTAACGTAGGCTTCTTTTTTTGTGAAAACAGGGATCGATTATTATTTTTCAAAAATGCTTTTAATAATTGTACATTCCAACGTCCATCTTCATCGTGCAGCACTTTGAGAAAATATTAAAAAACCCGCTGCACAATTTTGGGGTGTGATTGTTACAACAAATTATTTTATTTACTGTAATTTTAATTTTTTTAAAGATCCTCGACTTGAATGTCAATATCTGCTTTGAATGTTTTTTGCTTTGAACCAAATCTACAACGTCATCGTGCTTTTGGAATTGAAAAAGCAAACGGGGATTGGAAAAGGAAACGAAAGAATCTTTTCATCGTGTTTCGACCATGCGTCAATTTGCCTGAGGATCTGAAATAAAATAAAAGAAAAAGTAGAAATTTCGCGAATTTGGATTTTTTATAGAGAAATAGAGGATACGTACGTTAAAAAACGAAAATACGTCATTTATATATTTTTCTCGTGTCGCGATTGCACTTTGGCAAATGTCGCGCTTCTTTGATGCTCGGTAAACGCTTTTTTTTTTTTTTGGTTCCCTCGCAAATATTCACTCTCAACCGTTACACTTGGCTGGGTGGACCACCTCAAAAAAATTGCCGACGCATTCTCCGCTCGCTGCGTTCTTACCTTTTTTTTTTTTTCTTATTCTTCCGCACTTGGCGTCGAGGTGCAGATAATTACGGAGGGAGAAAAATACACTCCACATTCGTGTAGCGCGACGAAAAAATCCGATTCCCCTTGTACAGTAGTGTCCGGATCAACGGACCTCGTTTTACGACGTTTTCCCTTTCCCTTAACTTCGATAGCCCATTTTTTTTCATACGACAACGACCTCTCTGTATATCGGTCGGAATTGATGGACAGGGGTCGGGTAGAAAACCCGAACTTTGAATAACCAAAAGGCTCAAAATTCCGAATTTCAATATACCGAAACTACAAATTTCGTAAATTTTTGGGTTTGTTTGGGTTTGTTTAAAATCGAGGGTTTAACATCAAACTAACGAACCCAAACAAACCCAAAATTTACCCCAATTTTTTTACGAAATTTTTCGTAAATTTAAATTCGTAATTTCGTAAGTTTCGTAAATAACCCAAAAATTTACGTAATATGTAGTTTCGGTATATTCAAATACGGAATTTTGATTTTGAATATACCGAAACTACAAATTTCGTAAATTTTTGGGTGTATTTGGGTTTGTTCAAAATCAAGGGTTTAAAATCAAACTAACGAACCCAAACAAACCCAAACGAATTTCGTAAACCTTTACGAAATTTGTAGTTTCGAACTATTAAAATTCGGAATTTTCAGCCTTCTGGTCAATCGAAATTCGGGTTTCCTTGCCGACCCCGATGGACACGTCGAAAACACCTCGCGCCCACGTTACAAAAATAATTGAAACTGTAGTTTAATTATGAGAAATTGACTTGAAAACGATGGAAAAAAAATGACGATTCTTGTTCGTTAATGAGTAAAACCTATAAATAAATTAAATCGAATAAATAAGGAAACATAATAAAAGTAATAAACATATGCGTCTAGATATAACCTGGACTCATATTATCAAATGCGTTTTTTACATTATGCAAAATAGTATTAGCTAATTAACTTAGACAATATCTATCTAAAAATTACTTAAATTATTTACATATCAGGTGTAGTAAAAAGAAATCCATGATGCGTCCAAAGGATAGCTTTAGTTATCTATATCTCTCGTTGCATAAGACCGATCGTATTTCACTAGATGGCGTTACAAAGATGATATTTCGTACAGAACAAACTTTTCCTGAATTTTCTTGATTCGTTGGCTCAAAAAATAATGGATTAATTTTTACTACACCTATAATCTACCATCATATCAGCTAATGTATATTGGGATCATTAATCCAATTTCATAATTGGATAATCCGTGATATATAATACTGAATATTTGAATCCAATGTAAAATTGTTTAGTCTAGCCAGTCATAACGTGACGTGACAATGATCGTCCTAGGAGGCTTGTCTTTGCGCCGAACGATCGGGGCTTTACTGTACCCTCGCTCATATAGAATCTGGCAAGGGTCGCAGGTACTATTTTGGTACGCGATGTTGTTGTACTTTGGTAGCTCTAGATGAGGTGGCGCGAAGGTGGAGAAGAGAGCCAAGATGAGACGGACAGGAGGAGAAGAAGAAGAAGGGTTAGGAACGTTCGTGGAGCTAGTACACGTAATGCAGGTCGCGGTTATCCGCGACGATGCAAAAGGAATAAAACGGTTTCGGACGTCGGATGTGCAGCGGCGATGCACTCACCCATTTACTCCCTACTCTATCCTCTGTGTCTCTATACAGGGTGGGTGGAAAATCGTGGATCAAATGAAACAGGGCGACAGTTGGGGTTAGCAGTAAAAAATGTCTTTGTGGCAAAGCACTCACTTGATCTCCTCAAAAGTTATGACTATTTGAGTGATTTTTGAAAAAATAAAACAAAATTTGTGATAAATACGCAGAGTAAAATGGGCACCAATTTTGAAACATTAAATGGTGTTTAGTAGCTTCTAGGAAATGTATCATCACTACAAAAGTACTTTTATGATAGTAGGGACCATGATTTATGAGTATTGGCACTTTTTTTCAATATCTTTTGAGTCTCACGTAAAATTATTTGTAACTTTAAAGCCTTACTTTAAAAAAAGATGTACCACCAAAAAATGACCCTGCATTGAAAAAACTTGCCTATTTAATGACGATTAAAACGAGGTGTAACACATAGCAGTTTGTAGCTTCCTTATTTTTTTATGTTAACTTTTGCATAGCAAGGTCTAAATTAAAGTAAATCAGAGGATAGTCAAACACCAGTTATCTGACTGTAGTGTTTTGTTTCGCGAGTCCTTTATTTCACTAAAAAAGTTAGTTCGGACCCTTCGGAAATCGGAAATCACTGAAATCACTCAAATGACTATTTAAGTGATTTCAGTGATTTCAGTGATTTCAGTGATTTCCGATTTCCGAAGGGTCCGAACTAACTTTTAAGTGAAATAAAGGACTTTTAAGGATAACTTTTAAAGAAATCAAGTGAGTGCTCTACCACAAAGAAATTTTTTACTGCAAATAACCCCAACTGTCGCCCTGTTTCGTTTGATCCACGATTTTCTACCCACCCTGTATATACGTATGAACTCTATATGTACGAATGTCTTTCTTCGTCCTAACTTTTGGCGCGGCGTCGAGCTAAACTTAGACGACGAGCTCTAAGCTCTATCTCAGCGGTCGAAACGACTCGTCGAACTTGGATCAACGTACTAGAGCGAAAACTTTTGGCTGACTTCACTCTCGCATCGTTATAACAGACTGTTATACATAATCGCCAATTTATCGTAACTTTCCCTCGGCTTCTCTTCCCCTCCCTTTCTCACCTCTGTCCATCGACTTTTCAACCCCGATAAAGTGGTGACATTCGTTTTTTACTTTTTCTCTTTGTGCTTGTAAGAATTCTCAATTTTTCGGCAGTTTCGGACCCAGACGGTCACCGAACAAGAAAAAAATCTTCGAAACAGCCCGTAGAGATATTCGGGTCAAGTGCGCGCACTTTGCAATCGAAAACTCGTCAGGCTTAAAATATAGTAGTTGGAATAATAATGGTACATTAGGCAATTACTTAAAAGAAGAATTACTTAAAACTCGAAAAAAAAACTTAGATAGGTACTCTATACGTATAACTCTAAAAAAAATAATGATTAAATAATTATAAAAATAGAGAATTACAAAATCATTAGACCGAAAAAGAATTACGAAAAACTGGTTCGAATGAATGGGTCAACCAAATTAATTATTCATATTTAAATGATATTGATAAGCTTTTATTGATCCAGTATCGATACTCGTAACGCAGTACAGTAATCGCTACACGGTTACATTCCAGAGAGCAACAGGTTGTCCGTTCTCTGACAAGTTCTCAGCCAGCTATTTAACGACTTTTTAAAATATATATATACGCATGGGCAGGCACACACATAGATCATTTCACGGAACGTAAACTTATAATTTATTGTCAATCAATGATGAACTATTAGTAGATTTGCTCCAAACACTTAATTATGTATGCATACACAAAAAAATGCAGGCATATATATAATATATATTTACCTCATTTTTTATTTTTGATACCTCGGCAAATGAAAATGAAGATGGTTTCCCAATTATGTATTCGATGGTTGCCTCGAAACTTAGAACTTGCCTGTACGCCGATTTTCAAAGTTTCCTCTTCACAAACACTTGGACTATTGGCTGAACATTCAATTGTTGTAAAATATCTCGATTTCTGCAATGAGGATAATCCAGGAAGAAGACAAATGTCCGTTATGCTGGTTTATCGAGAACGTCATTACGAATCGATTGAACACTATAGATTAGACATCATTTTGAGGTATTGGACTCGACTACATGTCATTTATTTGCTTTATAAAAAAAATATACTTATTTTATAAAAAATCAGAAAACACTGGGATTGAAGATTGCAGCGTTGGAAAATGAAAACGATTGTTTTTTTCATTTTCTGTATTTATTTTTAGAAATATTTTTTTTTTTTCGGAAAAGCCTTTTTTGAAAATTTGGAAATTTGAAATTCAATTTTTAGATAGATCTTGATGAATGCTGGAAATGGGGGAATGCAAACGAAAGATTACGAAACGTTCATTGGTGAAATTTACTAACCGCAGATGCAGAGTTTGGACGATAATTCAATTGGATTTGTTTGGGTTTGTTTGGGTTGCCCTGTTTTCCGATTCGCGTCTACTGGGTAACGAAACGTTCATTGCTGAAATTTACCAACCGCAGCTGCAAAGTTTGGACGATAATTCAATTGGGAAAAGCCTACCAGTAGCATCAAATCATCGTGATGCTACTGGTAAGTGAGTAACTATTCTGAATAATGCTTTTGTCCCACGTTGTCGTTCAGTGACAAGAAAATACTGACAGAACTGGAATGGGAGTCCCCAGCGTATTCTCCAGCCCTTG
Organism: Ophioninae sp. B BG-2022a; assembly: GCA_030522765.1. Classification (NCBI taxonomy): domain Eukaryota; kingdom Metazoa; phylum Arthropoda; class Insecta; order Hymenoptera; family Ichneumonidae; species Ophioninae sp. B BG-2022a. Next base: position 20,700 of record JAPYZJ010000858.1, read on the forward strand.
CCTAATTGTCACTTGTTTTCCTCGACACAATACGCCTTAAAATAAATGTTCCTCGTCAGAAGATACACACTAATAACGTGGAAGCCCAAAAATGGGTTCATAAGCGAACAACGTCACTCATGGCCCGTTATTTCAACGCAGATTCCAGCTTAGAGAAACAATACTTTGATCAAGGATTCTGGGCCCCCGAAAAAAGCTGTTTTTAAGATTCTTTAATAATTCATTAAAAAATTGAAATTTTTTTATTTTCGAACACATTTAAAAAAATGTATTATTTATCTCGTGCACTTTTAACGTACGAATACAGCATTGAAGTACAAACGTCTCGATTAATAGGAGCTTTTGGGCTGATGTTGAAATTTAAAAAATTATCGATCTAAAAGAGACAAATTTTGAGTTTTTAGGTTTAATATATAATTAGCAACCGGCTGAACTGGAGTTTTTAATGTACATGCGAAAATAACGAAACAGTGGTTGGAAAAGGAAGATAATAAATCGATAATGATTTTAGTGCTTTTTGCTAAAAAAAAAATCGAACTCAACGTCGTACACCTTTTAACCTGGCTCACCTTTCATGGCGCGAAAAGGACGCGATATGGGTGAGGAATTAAAAGAATCAGCAGAAAGAACGTAAGTGAGCGGGAGACACAATACAATAACTGTACTCAGGTTTATCATTCGACACTATCCGCCCAAACTTATCTACAATTTATCTTCTCACACACTTCTCCTTTCTCGGTTATCTTGAGACGCCAGGAAAAAGATAAAGATTAAAGGGGAGTTGGATTCGGAACTTTCTGAAGCTCTTCGCTTGTGAGAAAATTTTGTTCCTACTCCAAATGCAAAATGGAAGCCACGGTTGTTACTTCTATTGTAGGAAGATGTGGACTGAGGACGTAAAACTGCAAAAGGGAAAAGAGAGAGAGAAGAGAGAGAAATAAGAGATCTACGTGGCTTATCTCCCTGGGGGTTACAGAATTTCCAAGTGTGAAACCTTTGCTGCGATTTACAACGAATGCTTAAAGCCTACTGTCAAACCTGTTTTTAAACACTTTTTTGGGGATTTTTTTTTGACAAACCATTAAAATAAAAAAAATTATAAATTGTATATTATTTTTTATTAACATTTAAACAAACCGTGTGAATTTTTTGAAGTCAATATATTGAATATAATTGGAGCTGCACCATCCAACAGGAACACATATAAAAAAAGAGGTACTCCACTGCTGCCATGATTCTGGGCGTTCCGCTTATCTGAAATTAAAAAACCAAACGCCGTTTTAATTGTGAGACTTGCGGCTCTACATAGAACTAAAATAAAGTTAGAATATCGAAAAAAAAATTATTTTAAGCTTTAGAAAAAAAAATTCAATTTTTCGCCACATTTGTTTGTGTCTATTTAGCTTGTAAAGAGGAAACTAACGAAGCAATCTGAATTATTCAAGTTCAACTTGTAGTTATACATATACTAAAAATGATGTATAATTTGTAGCAGAATCAATAAACTAGTTTTTGAGATACCACGGCAGCAGTTTGAAAAAATCGTGTTTTGAGATAAACGCTTTTGAAAGTTATTGTATATAATTCATAATAAAAAAAACAACGGTCTGGTCATCAATCTGCCATGCCTAAACACCTTCCTCTTCTTCAAATAAGTCATTCTGAGATGTGATACTCAACTTCTATTTCAATTGAAAATTCCCTTGACAAATATTTCCCATCGCATATCCTACTTTCCCTTTTTTCGAATTTCCCAATCAGTAAAAAAAAGCAAAAAAAGGCAATAAAAATTTTCCAGCAAAAAATCAAGGGAAATCCCACAAAAATATCAAAAGTCAGCATAAAATAATTCATAATTATTACGCGAGTGTCATTGCACTTCACCCGAGTGGACCGAATACCCTAATTTTAGACTATATTTCTTTTCCTTCTTTTTTTATCGTCATTCACACCAGCATTCATTTTTCCCTTCTTTTTTCTCCGGCAATGATAATAAAGTGGCAATTATTCACACAATTTTTCTGGTAGTCACCGACTATTTGCTTTCCCTCGTAAAAACGTCATCTGTCAGGACGCACTGCACACACTCGCACACTCGCTAGTTTTCATAGCTCACCTTTTATCGTGTTAGTTTACATTTTTTCACGAAATTTCTCGTTCCCCTCCCCTCCCCCTGCCTTCCCCTGAAATCCTCGTGTAAACATCGTGAGTTTCTCGTATCGCTGCTTATATTACACATACCGATGAATGCGTGTGTACTCGTGTGTATATACGCATACAGGGTGTCCTTTTCGTAGCTCTGGCAGGTTCATTTTCAATAGAATGAAAAACCTAACGAAAAACATAAAAAACGAAGGTTTTTCTTTAAATTTCTCTTGGTAGATCAATTATGATATCGAATTGAAACGAATGTGAAAGAAAAAAAAATCGAAAAATGAACGAAAAGTAATTCGACATAGCTTTATCCCGAGAAAACAGATTTGACGTTTTGCCACCCTGTATAAGGATCGTTTGCGCCTGCACATACGTGCACTTTCAGATATCACAAGAATGACGTTTACCTGGGGTGGCAGTCGAGATTTCGTTTCTCGCAAGCTCCCTCCTCCCTTTCGTCTTCGCTTCTCAGGAATACAATCGACGAGATTGTAGGACCGATTTTATACTGCGGATATCCTTTCCGGAAAATTGACTAACCAATCCAATCGATGAATTTTCAATGAAATACAATTTAGTTATTTTCATTAAGGGGGATGCCGTTTTTTTTTTTTTTTTTTGGTACTGACTCAATTATCTTTACCAAGCTAATACAAACGAAATTACAGTGGATTGCCAAATTATTAGGGACAGTCAGGAAATATTGATATTTTGTACAAGAAAATCCAAAAAATCCTGTAGGTTTTCAAATCCACTTGAAATTTGAGTTACAGGCATATTGTGAAAGTAAAAATACATTCCAATAACACCCTACTTAAAAGTGCAGTCGAGTGTGCTGGAAGACATAAATTGATCAAAAATATGACTATCTCTAATAATTTGGCAACCCACTGGAATTATACTGTAAATACGAGAATTAAGGGGATAATTGGGTGCTGCTCCCGAGTATCTTTATTTTTCGAAATTTGAGCCCCTATTAAGCTCCATTTCACTCGGACACCCTCGGCAAATTTCCAGCACCTCTGATCCATTTTGTGGTCACCTTGAACTGTTTTTTTCTATTCCAAAGATGTATCGAATGATGTTGAATGTTCCAAGTTGCGGAGTGCCGGAAACTTTCGTTAAGAGCAATTGTTGGATGGTCGACGGTAGAAAAGGTGTTAATTATAGCTAATAGAAGAGATGATGATGGTAGAATCGAGAATTCGAAAGTAAGCCTGAATAGCAAACTTTCTATGAAAATAGACGAAAAACCACATCGCTTCTTGATCCTTTGTGACGCAAGTACACTTTTCGTAATTTGGAAGGTTCTTGAGATTCATAACTCACGGATATGTGATGAAACTGATATGCAATATTTTTGAAAACAGCTTTAATAAAAATTGTTAAAAATGTTTATTACGTAAGAGGGGATGTTTTCATTGGAGCGCATCTAAAGATGGACGTTCCCAGCGGCAAGTTACGTGATTGTGAAACGGTTTAACCGCACACGTGGAAGACGTTGAGGCGGAGGCCAGGCAATAGGATAACATGAGAACAACGCTGGTTCTTCGAGTTCGTATCGACCTCGAAACTATGTACGGAACAAAAATCTTCTACAGGGTGGGTCGCTGATTTTGTTTGTTTGGGTTTGTTTCCAATATTCGTCCTAAAGTTCATGTTCATCTTCATTTAAGTTTTCATCTCCATGATCAGTTAGGCTCTCATCATCGTCACCACTTGTTCGAACCGTAAGAAAAAAGGCAATTTCGCGACTCGTTTCACGAATGAGTTCTTCCTATTTTTTTCTTCGGGCATTTAAGCTCAGGTAAACGTTTCAAAGTGGTCGTTGATCGAAAAGTAGCCCGGCGTTCGATCGTCCTGGCAATACCGTCGCTGGAGAAAGCCACGGAGTTTTATAATATCTACATAAAAGTGATTGATACGATAGCGTGTTCAGACAAAAAATTCCTTACAGAAGATTATCTTTCGAAAATAAATTTCGGACAGGATTATTTACAATTATCCTTCGCGACTCTTCTGGTCCTTCTTCTTTCGAATCCAGTCTTTATTTCTTTACATTTTCCATCAATCAACCATATCCTTTCGAAAATATCCCTTTTCCACGATGGGTATAGGGAAACTCAAAAAAACACTTGTCGATACACCATTTTGCTAGTGTCATTTATAATTATTGCAATTTAACGAAAAATCACAATTTTATTATGCATTTTTAACACGGAGCTTAGAATTTCATTTTTTTTTATTTCAATAAATACAGAGGGAAATGTGCGAGTGTAGTAGAACATCATACGTGAAGAGGAGCACTCTCGTGTCAAGCTCTTTCGAATTTGTCGTGTAACATTCAACAGATGTTCTTTCCCTTTCTCTTCTCTCTTTGTCTCTCTCTTTTCTCTCCCTCCCCTCGACCTCCCCCCTGCCCCACCCCTCTTCCCTTCGTTTCTCTGCCTGCTCGAGTAGTTATTTCGGAAATCGTGTCTCGAGTAACCTGTCGCTCATATGTGAGATTTCGAACGGTTCTGGAACAGGTTTCTAGGCTGAACGAAGAGGTAAATTCCGTCTTCATATCTATACGAGTTTCTCTCCCGCACTCGACTACTTCCTATATATATACATATATATGTATATTCACGATGGAGAACTCAACGTAAAGAGACCCCGAACATTTTCGACGAATTCATTAGGAAAGTGAAAATGAATGTCCGATTGAATGAAAAAATGCTTGAGAGGTTGGACCAACCTGACGTCATGGAAATCAATGGTTTTTCAAGGGTCATCTAAAAAAAATATCTTTGAATAAATAAGTAAGATATTTGAACAATCGTGTGGTTATTTATTCGTGTAAACATTGGTAAACGCTGTATACCAGATTTGAGAAAAAAAATGTTGGTAATGGAAAAATCTGTGAACAATTACGTGATTGATGTTTTAAACAAGGGTACTCTTAATTTTTGCTATTTTAGGTATATATATGTATATATATGTATAATAGATAATTAATGGTTAATACTTGATTTTCTGAATTTTATTGAATTCTTAAAAATTGTTTAAACATTGTTTTTTTTATTCGAATCAAATGGTATCGTTAGTGATAATGACGAACGAAAAAGTTTAACGAATAAAATACTGGTTAGAACAGTTTATTATTATTATAGATGTCGGAGTATCATGTACGTTTTGATAAACGTAGTTTTTATTAAAACACTTTTTAAGTCAGTAGAATAAAACGTCTTTTTTTTTTTGAGTAAAACGTTTTTACTAGCACTAGCGTTTTTACTAGTACGATCGCTTCGTACGCGATCTGCAGCAGTTTTTGAATTGAACTTTTTGAATTTGATTTGCCACATGGGAAGAATGATTTCAGGGAATTTTCACTTCAGCTATAGTTGTAGAGCCATGTGAATTTGAATTTGCAAATTTTATGAACTTTTAAACTAGTGTGTTAAAAAATGATAAAAAAAAAAAATATGGACAAACCCAAATGGGTAGATTAAAAAATGTAGATTTTTCGTTGATTTTAATAAAAACAAACCCAAACAAACCCTCAACCAAAGCTTTTTATTCCGTTTAAGGAAAAAGTTGTATTTCGTTTGGAGAACTTTTTCCGGCAGTTTGGTTGGTGCCCTACCGCAAAATTTTTCCCACAGATCTCACGACCGCACGCTGAGTCTATTAATTTCAAGGGATACACGTGGTGGTCGAACAGTGGGTCTTTTCGTTTTTTTTTCCCCTCCTTGCCCAACCGTTAGTACCAGACTCTTAAGGTGAATGAAATTGTCAAGGCCAAAATCTTAGTTGACGGCCTCGGATTAGTCGGGCGTTCGTACTAAAGAATTTTTAATGTTTGTCGCGGCCGATGGAATTTCTCGCGCACTGCTGGCCAAAAAATTCGAAGCTCTAGTATTTCCGTGACTTCTAAATTGTCGGTTTCGAAATTTATTTCGAAACTGATTTCGAGGCCAAAACGCGATGTTCATCGATGATTGGACACGCGATGAAACCTCGTTGCAAGTTCGTGGATGTGCGCATGCGCGTGGCTCGATATCTCTCTTATCGAAAACTTCAAATAGGAAAAAAAGATTTTTTTCAATCAAAATTTAAATCTCTTATGGATAGCAATTACTGGATAAACCAGGAGTTTTCGAAGATTTTAAAGGAAGATTTGAAAATTTAAAAAAAAAGAGAAAGAGTGATGGCACAATCGGCAAAAAAAAATCGAATTGTACGTTCTTGCAATTTAATGAATATTCTATTTAATCGATTTGTTTTGATTTATATGTAAAATTGTATTTTCCGTATTGGAAACGTCTCCAAAAAAGAAGGATCGTTAAAATCCTTCCTTGAGTTTCGGAGCTTAAATATACGAATGGAAAATTGAAAAATTCGATGTAACAAATATTAACGGTATTGAAGATGCTGGAATCATCGATCTTCAGAAATGGTAAAACGGAAGGATCATTAAAAAAATTGGTAAAATACTTCGAGAAATAATTGAAAAACAATTAACTTTTCGTATTGAATCGATTGGTTCTTTTTTAAATATAGCCATTTTTCTTTGTGAATTTGTTACTCTACCAAAAATGGAAGGGAGAAAACAGAAACAAACAAAAAATGATGGGGTAAAAAAGCAACAAAAAAAATGGGAACAAAAGCAATAAAAAATTATGGAAAAAAAGAAGGGATAAAACCATGATGGAAAAAAAAGGCGGGGTCGGGTAGAAAACCCAAACTTCGAATGACCAGAATTCTCAAAATTCCGAATTTGAATATACCGAAACGACAAATTTCGTAAATTTTTGTATTTCTTCGGGTTTGTTTAAAATCAAGGGTTTAAAATCAAACCAACGAACCCAAACAAACCCAAACAAATTTCGTAAACCTTTACAAAATTAGTAGTTTCGGACTATTAAAATTCGTAATTTTGAACCTCCTGGAAAATCGAAGGGTTTCCAATTCTGCCCCCAAAAAGGCAACCAAAAATGATAGGGGGAAAAAAAGTTGAAGCTACAGATAAACTTGTCTCTCGAATCGAGCAAGTAACGATGACGCAATAATAACAACAATAACGTTGACGAATAATAATAGTAATAGTATAAATGGCCGTGCGCGAGCAACTAAATTCAAATGAATATATACGATCCGGCGACAACCGGTGTTCTCCGATAAGATAAAGGGATATTTCTCTCGTTGTTAGACGAGGCTCGTCGAGCTTCGAAACAGACGTTTCTACATTTGAAAAAAAGTCTCCATGCTGGTGGGAGACACGTATACTTCGCGGAGACGAATACATTTGTGTATCAAAGGCCGTGCTGGTGGGGCCTCTTCATTCCCGTTCAACTCCTCATGAAACACGTATAACTAACTTCAGGAGCGTCAACGTTCACCAGAATCGTGTCTTATCGTCGATTCCAACGTTCTTGCGATTTGCCATTCGTTTGGGAATCGAACCTCTCTGAATTTCGTAGCACCGATTCGACTGTCGATTTCGTAACTCATCGCGATCTCGATCGCAACCTACGATTATTCACCTTCAACCCGCATCTTCGAACACTTAACGAAAAATCATTTTTTGCAAATTGCTACGTTAATCATTCAAGACTTTTGAATTTATTTACGATTCTCATCCCACGTATCGAATCTTTCAAAAATAATAATAGTGATAAATCTTGATTAATAATCAAACGAGGAAACAGAGAAACGTATTTTTGTACGGGATGAAGAATCGATGCTTGCGATGCAATCGATTGGACTTGGGAATTGAGGTGTGGCCCTGTTTTTACAGTTGTAAACTCGATCGACTCATTTTTCATCACTATCCTGTAAAATACTTTTTTGTTTTTTATTTTTTCAATTTTTTTTTTTTCTTTACGATCGCGAGATACGATTTGACGTAGAATATATATATATATATTGTTTTTTGACACGTGCAATTCCATTCACCGTTGGAGATTTTTCTCATCCGACCAGAGGGCGTTCTTGAAGTGAAAAAAAAAAAAGGAAAAGATGTCTCGGACTTGCAATCAGACGTGTGTAAGCGACGACGAAACCCGATAAGGTCTACTTGGGGATCGATACGCGGTTAATGACCTCCTCGCTACATATTCTACCGTAATAAGACGCATCGTGTTTACACATGTATACTTATACGTATGTGTATAAATTTACGAAAGTATTTCGCGCACAGTCAAGCCCTCCCTCAAAATCGTTACAAATTACGAAGTTCGTCTGACGCACAGCCATTCCGGGTCAAGTCAAACGAAAAGTGTCGTTCGAAAATTTCACGCGAAATTACCATTCACGCAAACCGAATCGAATCTTTCTCTTAAATTATAAGTTACTTCAACCGACGTGTACGATTTTCCGAAATTCTTGCATGATCCAAATTTCTCATTTCAGTCACATTTGAATTTCATGAAAAATACCATATATGAATATAAATAATAAATAAATATTAATATAAATAGGAAAAAATATTAATATAAATAATAAAAAATATTAATGTAAATAAAAAACGGAGTCTTAACTAAAATAACGAAGAAAAAACCCGAAAATGTAAAAAAATTATTCAGTCTTACCGCAAGACTTGACTAAAAATGGACAACTCATAACTTAAAATAAACTTAAAAATAAACTTCAATATAAAAGAGAGAGAGAGGATAGATGAGGGAGAGAGAGAGAGAGAGAGAGACATGATAGATTTTATTATGCCCCAGTACAAAAAATGTCGAGCAATTGAAGATAACATTTTTACAAAACAAAAGTATAAAGTTTGAGAAAATTTATAACAAAACAACGATATTACAAAAATAAACAAAAAGAGCAAATATAACCAAGAATAACAAAAAATCCCACAAATATAACGAAAAGTCCAAAAAACGCAAAATTGTGATAATTGTGAGAAAGAGAGAGAGAGCAGTCCTGGGTTAAGAGAAAATATGGAGAATAGCTTAAAAAGTCGGTGTACGCTTTACGAGTTATCCGAGAGTGCAGAGTACGGGTGAAAAAAATAAGAATGCAAAGAAAGCAATTTGTATTTTGGTACAGGAAGGAAAAGAACCTTTGACTCTTGGAGCGAGCGATCAGGCAAGCCTTTTCATTCCTCTGTTTGTATAGGGAGGAAGAGAGAAGCGAAAGAGAGAGAGAGAGAGAAAGCAAAAGTAGGAAAAAAAATGCACATGTGTGTACATATATGTATACATAATTTTAGAATATACCCGTCCAATAAATAAGATACTAATCGAGAGAATATAAACTCGACGTTTGCTGCGAATGTAACGAATGGTTTATAGTTCTTTCTCTCTTTCTCTCTCCCCATCATTCTCTCCCATACCGATAATATAATTCGGAGGGCTCCTTCTCAAAAGACCCCAAAATCCGACCCCCGATAAGCCACCAGTCTCGGTTTATCGTTACGTTGGAATACATCAACATGTGAGGGTTCAAGTGTAAGGAGAGAAGGGGGTGCGAGTGGTTGACCGAAAGACAGAATTTCGTATTATTGACCGTAGGACATGACCAATTGTCCCGACGTTAAAATGCACTCTAAGTAAGTGTTACGTACTCCTAGTTTTTGGTATTCTGCCGCGTCAGGAAATATCCAGCGAAATATAGTTGACGTATAGTTGAACGGAACTTTGGGCTAATATTGGGTTCAAAATTGGGGAATCGTGTATTTGTATGTTAAAAATCGAGAATTTCAATATAAATCCTTCGTAATTACTCCTAGGTATGTTAGTTTTCAAATTTCAGCCATAATCGAAGTGAAACTCGTCGACATTGGCATATGCTCGACCCGAGTTTTGTCAGTGACTGTACATCCGTTTCAACGGACCAATAAAAAAGTTTCTCCATTTTTTAATTTTTTTGAAACGTTCAAATCATTTTATTGCCGTCAATAATTACTCAAAAACTCTATATGTGTTGGGTCATTAATTTATATAGAGTTATTTATTATTTATATTAAGAATAATAATAATAATAATGAATTAAGTTTTTTTTAAAGCTATTTATTCCATTAATTTTGCAACCATTAACTCCTGCAAAAGCAGTTTTACCATAAGACTTATCCTTGTTAAACTCATATGTTTAGAACTAATAAATTATTTAGGCAAACGCTTTAAAATAATTAATGAATAATTATCATGCGTTGAATTTTCAAAAATTTAGTCGACCTTTTAATATCGTTTTATTAATAGTTTAAAAATTCGTCGTTTAAGTCCGTTACGTCATTCACATGTTTGGAAAATCGGGCCTCGCGTTTACCCGTCCAATTAAAGTTGCCCTTTTTTGCGCTTCATTTATTTTTTGTTCGTTGAGAACTGGGGAGGGGGGACGTGGATGGAGGGTCGAGCGGAGAATAAACGAGAGGAGAAAGTGTTAGAAAATCATTGGACAATAGAATGGGAAGAAGTCAAAACGAGTGTCCCTCATCGAATGACACATGGCACCACAGCAAAGGATTCTGTCCTCGCACACATACAAACATCTGCTATCCAACCCTCCAGGCTTTTGGTCTATTTTTCTTTCGTCGTTGCCACACACGACATACGATAAAATTCTACCGTCACTGTTTTTTTTTTTTCACATCCTCTTCTCGAGGAATTTCACGCTGGAGACGCTCAATTAAAACGCAATTTTTCAGTAAACATTTTATCACTCTGGACGAAAGACATCCGATTAGGGTATCAAAAAAAAGCATATTTCAAAACTTTTGTTTTTTTTTTTTATGTTCATGCACCTGCACTACATCGATAAGGTTGGATCGAAATGATATTGGGTCTTGAGAATGGTTTCAAATTGTCGAGTCAAATAGTTAAATATATTTTTTTGTAACTTACCGTCGATCAATTTTCAGTTAATGGTTTAGGTTGAAATAAGCATTTTTCGTGTGCCTGAAAAAAAAATTATTACTCGGTAACAAAAATTCGGTACAAAATCACTCGATTTTTCATTCTACAGAATAATAAAATTTATTATTAGATTTTCATTGTATAAAATTAGTAGATTTTTTATTTTGTAAAATTAGATTTTTTATTTCATAAAATTAGTAAATTTTTCATTTTATACAATTTTTGGATTTTCTGTTCTACATTCTAATAATTTTCAATTAAAAAAGATAGAACGTAAAATTCCACTTTGTATATATTTTTCCAGTACTTTCTCCTACTTTAAAGTGAGAACAAACGTGTCACCATTGATTATGAAGAAGAAATATTTCAAGAGTGAAAAAGTACGAAATTTTCAAAAATATACAAAATCGAAATAATGGTCGAACTTTCGTCGCTTTTCTTCGTTCTGTGTGAAGGAAAAGGGGGGGAGGGGAGAGAACTGAAAATATTCCACAATGTTGGTACAAGTGAGTGAGAGTCCAGTCAAAAATCTTTTGTAACCCGAGAACCGATGGGTATTTCTAAATTATCGTACATATTTACAGGGAAAACACGTTTCTTCGACCCTCACCAGTAACGAAATAGGTCGCCCGCATGTGGCCTGGCAATTTTCTCGCGTTACGATCCCCCCCCCTTCCTCCCCGCAATTCTATGCCTCCGCCCGGAGGATGACTTCGGCACGATGAAAATGAAACGAAACTACTCTTAAACCCCCCAATATTTTTTTACCACCGAACGAAAACTACGAAAAAATAACCCTAAAGAAAACCATGAAAATTGCACCTTTTTCAAAAACCCCATCGCAATTTATTTATTTTCGCAAACTTTCGTAAAATTCATAAAAATAAAATTTTATTTTATTTTTATGAAAAAAATTTAAAATTCGTAAAAATAAAATTTTATTTTATTTTTATGAATTTTTAATGAGATTTTAAATAAAGATATCGGTCTAGGGTTTGTTGGGCTTGATAAATACACTTTTGGTATACTTTTTAAAAATTGATTATTAAGTATTTAATACATTTTTGACATACGAAAAAATAATTTAAATACACCTCGATTAGGTAGGTCTTCGCAGCTGGTGAAATTTCATTATTTCATATTTAGGCTCATCTATAAAACAAATAAATTTTGATTTTTCACGTTCAATTTATTAATAGCAACCGGCTGAACTAGAATTTCTAATGTTCTTGCAAAAAAAGTAAAATGGCGGCGACAAAAATAGGACGAAAAACAAAGTGTATATTTTTTCAATATTTTTCGTAAAAAAAACTAGTAAAAATTAATCTTTCGAAATAATTCTAGTTCAGTTGGTTGCTACAGGTGTGCAAATTACGTGGTTGAAACTTCATAAGAATCCGTTCGGTAGTTGAAAAACAGAAACAAAAACAAAATTAATTTACGCTTAATTAGCGATGCCTGCAGGATATCCTTGAATATATTTACTTTCGAAAAATGTAAAAAATAAAATCTTTTATTTTACGAAATTTCAAAGTACCTAGCATTTTGCGTTAATATTGGTTCATGTATTTCTGTATCGTCGTTGAGAAGACAATCATGGCAACACTTTTTTTTTGCCTTTTTTGTCTTTTTTTCGTTATCTCCACACTAAACTCAGAGGAGGTCATTTGGAAGCGTTTAGGAACACACATGATGATGATGATAATGATAATGATGATGATGCTGCGTGAATTCTCCCGGGAGATTCTCATGTAGGAAGTTACGAAGTTGGGCGAGAACTGTGGAGTTTAATTGCCGGAACACGATCCTACAATACGATAGAAATCGTCACACGCAAGTGTACTCATAAATAACACACCCATCCCCAAAAATTAACTATTCATTTGAAACATTCGCGAATCGTTTTCAAAAATGTTACACGCCCTGATTATCAACATTGCTCGCACGTAATATTGCTAATTTATTATCGTTTCTGTGTTTTCCATTTTTTTACACATTCAGGATTCTATTATATCATATTCGTTTGTGTATTGATCATTTCAAACCAAAAAACGAAACAGTCAAAAATATCCACAGCGAGTAGATTGGAAAATATTTTGAAAAAAAAAAAATGGAAGAAACTAGCTGTTATTTTCCTTATAATTGAAATTGCACTGCTGAATCGGACGATGAAAATCAATTTTTTCCAGCCCGTTTCAAGATCTGGAAAAAATCTTATCGAGATACGAAAATCCAATTCTCCTTTTCAAAAGTATAAAAACTCATCGAGAAAAAAAGAAGCTTGCGTAATAATTAAAAAAAAAGACGTTGAAGCTATCACCGTTGGATGAAAATAAATTTGACTTTCTTGTGAACCCCGAAATATTTATTCGAATAAATATTCCAATAAACATTGTAAAAAAAAAGAAAAAAAAAATACAAATAAAAGCAAAAAAAAAGTCCTTTCTTCGAATTTCAAAAATCCCTCTCAACCCCAATTCAAAATACAAAAAAGTGTCAATCCTCGTTGGCTCAAGAAAAACCCAAACAAAAAATTGGCAAAATTTTCATCTTTCCAGGGATTCATCGATCGTAGTCTCTTTCTTCGATACATCGATTAACCTATCGAAATCCGTTTGGGTTTGCGAGACACCTTAATTTAAATGGGGATTTGCGTTTTTTGCTCGAAAGTCTCACGACACCGGTCTTATCCTCGACGATCGTTCCAGTGGCCGATTACTTTAACTCGGCGGTTCCGTTCGTAGTCTATCGGCCTCGCGCGAGAGCTCACTTACACACGCCTTTTAAAACGCACACGCACACCAAACTTCATGAAACTGTACGAAAGTACGGGGTACTAGGACTAACGGAAGATCAAACTCTAAACCTATAGGATTACAGGCGATAGCCTATCTGAGACTAAATCTGAAATCTCTAGTCGTACAGTCGGACGAAAAGAGACGAAACGGGGGAGGGGGGGGGGGGGGAGATAGAAAAACCAGTGATAATTAAATACCGCGAGTACCGGGTGGCCAAAAATGCGATCAAATTCGATTATTTATAGCCGATAAGCTTTACGGCCCATTTGCCGAATGATTTATTGCCCCCCT
>JAPYZJ010000859.1:0-40347 GCA_030522765.1 Ophioninae sp. B BG-2022a
CAAACGTAATAAATGCTTATTTGATTTCCTAGACTTCATATTTATTTTTTTAGAATATTTTGAATCTTAAGTGCGTACTCCTAGACCAGATTACCCTAACGTTTAAAAAATGTCTGCCGATTTTGGTAAGTGCAAACGAATTCATGGCGACTCATTGAAATAAAAAAAACTTTAAATACCAGAAGAAAAGGATGAGATTAAGAAATTACAAAAAAACCTAGCTAAGTATTAAAAATAATTGAGTAACAATCTATTACTATTAAAACAAAAAATTTTAAACACTTTCGAGATTGCAATACCAGCTATAATTGCACAGAAGATTGATCAATAAGAAAAGTTGAATCGTTTTTTTACCCACGAGTGTTTGGAATAAAATTTATTTCAAGAGTACACACTCAATGAGATAAAAAAAATGGTTTAAAAAACGTATTTTTGAACTCGGAAATCTCGGTCAATACGATGAGATTCGTGAGGCATTAAAATAATTTGAAAAATTGTTGAAAAGCATTATTACGTGGATATTTAAATTAAGGTTTGTGTAGTGAAGAGGAGGGGGTGCGGGTGCATCGATTGTGAGCAACAACCGCGATCGCCTCGCGAACTTCCACGGGCACTCTGTCTCTCGTTTTAATTGCTTAATCAGACGTTATGAATCTTGTTCCGAAGCATGTACGCGCGATACATCGCTGATCCCCGATGTGTTTTTTGTCGCTCGCTAGTCTCGTAAATAACTTTGAATTTTTACCGCGTCCACAGCTTATGATATATACCGTAAGAAAGTTCGATCTAGTCTCGGGATATTCGATACGTAGATTATTTCGGAGATTTTGTTCCGTCTGTGATGATGATTGGAGAAAATTTTTTACTCAACGATGCTGCTTCTTTTTTCTCGAATAATCGACACAGGAAAAAAGGCAACCTCTCCACTTGGGACGAAAAAAAGTTTGGACTGCGTATGGAATATACTGCCCAATTTTTAAAATATAATGATTATTAGTTAATTTTTGTTAATTTTATTACGGTATACTGTTATGCTACAATTTTATTTTATTTACAGGAGAAATACTTCTTAGGGCTAATTTTTCAAACATCAAATAACTTTTATTGGAATAATAAATATGACAGATTGGCATAATAACCACACAAAAACTGTCAAACGGCCACATTTATTCATCAGTTAAAAGTTATCTGACTATTGAAAAATCAGCCCAATAAAATAAAATACCGAGAATATGTCAAAATTTATCGTTTACCAATTAATAATCAATTTTACTTTAATTTAATTAGTTGTAATAAGGTATCTGGTTCTAATTTATTGTACAACGCGGGTATAATTGTGAATCCGTTGTTAAAACAACCAGGCGAATAATTAATGTATTCTTTGTTTCTTATATTTTCTCGGTTTTTGGAAAAAATCGCCAATTTTTGTTCGAGGTTTAGCGAATTGAATTATATAAGCTTAGTACAAGCCAGGAATTTTTGTTCGTTATATTACTTCACCAAAATTATCGTTTGATTCTCAAGCCACACTTTTTTTTCGCAAGCCGATGATTTTTTAATGATCAATTTCATCGGGTTATTTATTTACCTGGAAATTAATTTTTTTGTTCCATTCAAAAGCCAATAACTGTTTTTCAATGTATAACTCTACTAACTACTTCTCTCGTTTTCCTGTCCTAACATTTCAATATAGAAAAATTAATAAATTGCGATATTGACCATAAAAACTTTTTTATATTTATTTTTCGTTTTTTCCTCCAATAAATGATCTTTCAATTTGCAAGCCACGCCTTTTATTTTTATTCGTAAGCTTGTCGTTTATGAAATTATTGACCTCATCCACTTATTTATCAATTCGCAATTCAACAATTTTATTCAAGTAATAACTTATAAAATTTATTTTGCTCCGGTTTCTCCCTTTACTTCTTATGAAAATTAATGAAAAATCGCATTGATATTTATAAAAAGTAATTAAATAGAGAATAATGTCGATGTTTCGAGATCCCTTTGGATTGAATTATGTTAAATAATTTTGAAATTATGCCCCGACTCAATTTTTAACGAAATTAATTTTAATGATTTTGAAATGATATCTCCGTACAATTTGTTTATTTCTACGAAGCTCCAGGATATAAGAGTTACCTAAGAAGGGGACCAAATTTCTTATTTGTTTTTTTTACTCTGCATTTATGATCCCGATCGGGGAGGATGCTCCTCGTGCTCTTTCGCCAGAACTTTGCCTCTTTTACACGTAACACGACGCTCGTTTGTGGTCTCATTAAGAGTGGAGAACACCCGGTATATTAAGGGATAAACGTGGACTCCGCTGATGTAACACAACACCCGAGAGCAAGCCAGAACACACGAAGCAACGAGTGAACGGATCATCCTCTTCTCTTCCATTCTGCCCCACCTTCCAACCCCCTATTCCCTTCAACCCGCCCTTATACCTCCTCTGTCTCGTCACTTTGCCCGTACGCCATGTCCAGTAAAAGAGAGACTCTCTCTCTCTCTCTCTCTCTCTCTCTCTCTCTCTCTCTCTCTCTCTCTCTCTCTCCCCCTCCCCTTCTTCTCCCCCCCTCCTCTTCTTCGTGTCAGACCATACGAACGAGTAATACTTATACGGCTAGTATGGCGAGTTGAGCGAGACCCAACTCGCACAATATACGATAACTTGATACGACCATCGATGAGAATTACGTTTGTTTTTATTCAAATCCTTATATCGAATGTGGGCCAAGAGAGAACTTTTTTTTTTATCATCATCGTAAAGTCATAAATTGACAGTGAATTGGAATAACTCTAGATAACAAAACCGAAATATTACTTTGGAATTGATGAGTTTATTTAAAAGATACTTTGAATATTGTTGAATAACAAAAATAATTTTATTTATAAGCCAAGATTAATGTACCGCCAAGATTTATGTATAAGTCATAAGCTAATTAAGGGAATAAACATGGTGTTCTTTAAAACTCTGAGAATCAATGAAAGTCATGAATTAAAGAGTAAAAAAGGTTGTCATGTGTGTAATTATTGAGTTCATTTACGAGTGACTCTAAATATCGATTGAGAAGAAAGAGTCTTTATAAAAGTAAAGTCATTTTTCGTATTTCAAATTATTTGATCGTCTAATCAATAATAGCGATTTAGGAAAATAAACAATGGTCTTTCTTGAAACTTTGAAAATTGCAAGAATTACAGTTCGTCAAAGGAGTTATAATTTGAATTAAAAAAAAAACTTAAATAATGTTTTATGGATCGTCACTAAATGGATAAACGCACAAAATATGATCTTATCATAGGATTAAAAAATGTAATCGACTCGCTTCAAATTTTAAATAAACCGTACAAATAGATTTTAAAAAATAAAAATAAAAAAATTGTATCACGATAAGGGGTCATTGAATAAAAACGTTGAAAATCAATCAGTTTGCGAAATTTTCACCGAATTAAATTAAAAACTGCAAATTGAAGTTAAAGCCTGGGTTAAAAATAAATAAAAAAAATTGAAACCTAAATGAAGTCTGCATTAAGAAAATCTCAATCTCAAAATCTAAAAATTATGCCAATTCCTGGTCAATCTTGCCAGTCTTTATTATTAACCAATTAAAAAATTTTTTTTTTTTAATTAAGAAAGAAATTTGAGAATTCGAAAAAAAGTTCGTTTCGATTTTTTTGTTTTCTCTCTTTCTGTCTCTCTCCCTATAAAAATCGCACCCCGCGTTTGCGCCGGATTCGATGTCCTGGAAGAAAATGTCCCTTCGGGGTATGAAATCTTTACCCCTATCGCGAAACCGATGATATCCATCCAAGAATCCTCTGCCGCGCCATGGGGTATCTTGGTCACTGGTGCATGAAACAGTTATAAGCATCAACAATGTAAGCCAATCAGGCAGGATAGGTTCACCGGTATATCCGAAGGGTAGTCGGGTTACTCGTGCAGTACACTCGTGCTGGTGACACACACGGCCCTCCTCCCCCAACTGAGGGGGAATACACCCGGTAATCGTTCGGAATTGCGTTAAATTTAAATTTTTTTACTCGAACCGCTTATTCCCCATGGCGATGTCGAGCTCGGAATCGACCTGATCGTCGTCCTCGGAATCGTCATCAAACCCTCGAGGGATGTAAAAGAGCACCCCTTCGTTCTTTCGGTGCCTCATCGTCGCACTGAATTTACATTCGAACGATCATAAATTCGGGAGTCCACAACAAATCTGTTTCTACCAATCGAAAATTGTCGTAGAATATATTTACACAACTTTCAACAATTGTTAATTCGAAACATTGAACCTGGAAATGCTTCTTATTTCATTGCCCTAAAAGAATTTTTTCTAGATTGCGCATTGAAAGATTGAAAAAAATTAACCAAAATTTTATGCGAGTCTCAATGCGTGGTCTAGAACAAATTATTTTAGGATAATGAAACAAAAAATGTTGTTCAATTTTTCGAGTTTTCAATTTTTGATATTGAACACCTTTAGGCAATTACAATGTTCGATTGATTGAAATAGATTTTTGTTATTAAAGTATGAGCGTAATTTCATTTCATATCGATTATAGAATTTTATTTTATTTTTGTTATACACTAGACGCAAAAATTAAGGGATAGAAAAAAAATAGCAAATTTTTTGCCATTTTTTCAAACGCTGTAACTCTGTGAAAAATGGTCGAAAAACGTTTAAAAAAAAAGGAAATTGTAGCTTCGAGTTTCTAGTCTTCAGATCTGGGGTCACATTTTTTTTATCATGAGTAGTTTCTGAGAAAACGTCGGAAAACCATCGAGGGAAAAATTTTCGGAATTTTCACTCTTCTTCAAAAAGGTCCATGGACTTGAATTTTTTTTTTTTTGATGATTCCATTATAAAACTCTTTTAGAGAATTTTATCCTCTTTAATTTGAGCGGTGGTTGAGCTCTGTACGATGATTTTTTGCGGTGTTATCAGCGTTTAAAGCAAAAACGGCACTTTTGACTTTAAAAATTGATAACTCGGGAAAAAATGATCGTACAGGAAACCTAAGGTGGGTTTTGGAAACTGCAAAACATCCCCTATTTTTTTAGAAACTTACGAGCCACATTTTTTTCTTTCAGGTCAATAAAATGTTTTAAGGTAATGTAAGGTACCTAGGTAGGTTTAAGGTAATGTTTTAATGTTTTAAGTGCCTTAAAACATTTTATAGGCCTGAAAAAGAAAATTGACTCGTAAATTTCTAAAAAAATACTCGAGAAAAAAATAAATGTCAGAGAAAAATTCTGAAAAAATTTGAGGCCATTTATTATGGAAATTCGCAGTTTTTTGTATACTTGACCATTTCTCTTAAAACCTATCGTTCTTGGATTATTTTGAATTTTGCAAAATTTGTCGTTTTTGGCAAAAAATGAAATAACTCTCCAAAAAAAATCTCAAAAAATTTTAAAAACGAGCTATATGGATCTTCTGTGTGCCCTTTCAAGTTTTTCTGAGTAAAAAAAATATCAAAAAAATTTTCTTAGAATCGGCGCCGGATTCGCGAGGGCCGAAAAGAGGCCTAAAAACGGCCACGTACCAAAATCCGTACCGGGTAGAAAAAAAATTGAAAAAAATATTTAAATACAGTAAACTGAAGCCTGATATATCTTCTTTCGCTTTGGATTTTCGAATATCTTTTTTTGGCAGAGTTATCAAACATTAAGTGCGGGAAAAAATATCGACTGATGTATCCAAACTTATGAACAGTAGTGTAAATATATTTATATATATATCGATTATGAAATGAAATTATATATATGCTTTAATAATAAAAATCTATTTCAAACAATCGAAAATCGTTATAGGATAAATGTATTCAATTTCCAAAACTGAAAACATGAGCAATTTCCAAATTCTACTTTACAAAAAAATCACTACTCAATTTTCATAATTCGTATTAAATATACATACGTTAATAAAGCAAATGTTTATTTGAACCAGCAATCCACCCCACAAATGTCTTGACCCTCTTATCAAGGGCAGAAGAAAAAGCCCATCGATAATAAAATGACTTTTTATCCATCAACGAATACACAAACAGAATATATCTTTCCTTTATCAGTTCGAGTCGTACCGATCTTTACAGGAAGAAATAAGGGTGAGCGGTTGAAGATTCATCCCTTTCGGAATTGTGCTCGCAAAGCCCCGTTGACGCTTGCCCTTAGGGCTTCTATGTTTTCGGGACGGCATAAAAGGTTGTCGGCAGGGAGGGAGGAATAATTCTATAAGGTTTGTAAAATAGCTACTCGCCTACGAAGGGAAAACAAGATACACCGAAGTAATTTCAATGGAACGAGCAAGCCTTTCATTTATCTATTTTTTTTTGTCCATTTCGTCAAACCTTTTGATTTTTCAACAGGGAAACCCAAAATATGTCGAATTGAATTTTTCTAAAGCGAGAATAGTGTAGTCAGTTACGAATGCGTGCGCATGCGCATCGAGGATGTGGCTACAAAGCCAGCGAAACGGACACCGCCGACTAAAGGGCTTAACGGGTAATTTGCAACGGCTTAAAGCCGCGGCCAATCTGATCCTTCAACCCCCTCGTGCGCCCAGCTCTCGCCCCTTTTTCTTCTTATTTACCTCCGCTTCTTCCATTTCTTCTCGCTCCTTCTTCCTCTTCTTTCCGAAATGAAATCCTATATCGTATCGCAAGTTGGTGCGTTCTTTTTTTCTTACTTCAACGTTGAAAAAATAGGGATGACCGCGAAAACGATAAAAAAAAATCCGTAAAAAAGAACCTTCTCTTCCAGAGTGTATATAGTAGGTACGAACTTCCTTCAATGAACACTGAACAGCTCTTCCTCTTTTGCACAAATTTTACGTCGCGTATATAGGGCAAGGAAGAGAGGGAGAGAGAGAGAGAGAGAGATGTCGTATAATATCGTCAGCCTTCTCTTAGTCTCAACGGAGCGAACACGAGACCTCGGGTTTCACGGGCTGTCGCCCAGAATTTGGACCGCAAATTTTTCCCTTTCGAACGATGCCTAATTGACCATACGATCGCTTTCTATCTCTTTCTCTCCCTCTTCCTTTCTGCAGCTTTCGAGAGGCCTACACACAGAAGAAACTACCGAAGATTCTCCGTAGCAAAATTTTTTATCCCTTTTTATATAGTCCTTTTGTTCGGCTTATGTATCCTTTTTTCTCATCTCTCGTTTTAAGAATTTTTGATATTTTCATTCATTTACTTTGTTTTGTTGACCCCTTATTTTCTTTTTATTTTATTCTTATTTATCTAGTACATTGGTATTTTTTATTTTGGTAGTATGTTTATCTTTCGTTTTTATATAAGTGTATTTTATATTTATTTAGTTAATTTTTTTCATCCTTTTTTTGTCTCTCGTTTCAAGATTTTTTTTCTCAACTTCAATGTCGCCTTTTTTCATGTTTTTCTTTTTTCCAGAGTTTTGTTATTTTTCAAAACCATTCTTTTCTTTTCTTTCATTTTTTTCCAGATGTTCGTTTATATTTTTTATAACCATTTCATCTGTTCGCAATATCGTTTGAAAATAAAAAATTGTTTTCCCCCGAGTTTTTTAAATCACTTTTCCTTCATTTCTCCTATCCGTAGACCATTTCAGTTTTTGAATAATTTTTCTTTGCTTTCTACGTTCCGGATCTTCCCTTCCCTCTTTCCTCTTCTTCTTTCCTGACAGTATCTTTTTCTTGTTTTTTCTTTTCTACTATTTTTTCTTCCCTTGTTCATTTTTATTTCCCAAATGCATCAAACTTAAAATCCAGCTGAAATTTCGAAACGTATCCACGATTAAATTCAAGCAGAAAAACAAGCTATATAGAAATTCGATCTCGGCGTATTTTCCGTCATATCCCAATCACGACAAAACAGTTCGTGGAAACGAAAAATAAGCTCAATTCCACGTTAATTGGGGTTAATATTGAGTGGCGTTCGCGACCGGAGTTTCACTCGGGGCGATTCTCAAGCTCGTATTTCGAACGGTCAGAGGGCGATGCGCTTCCGGCTTATACACGATCGTCTCGCGAAAGTGGCATATTCTAAGGAGCCTAAATTGAATTCGTCTCAAAGTGCCGAGGATCTCGAAGAGCCCCCGCTCTACTGCGCGATGGCACGAATCGCGTTCGAGGACCCTCGAACTCGGTGCGAGCAGACCGTGAGGCCTCTCGAGAGAGCACGAGCTCTCCTCCCGGCGCGTGCCGAATACGCGTAGTGTCCCACTCGGACCGCAAATCGAAACTATCCGATCCGCCCGATAAACCAAAAATCACACCACGCTTATATCTTTTTCGAAACGGTAAAAAAACGAATTTCGAAAAAAAAGACTCACGGCCGAGGGAAAATAAAAAGATGACTGATTTGAGGCATTAGGCTACCGCGAAGACCAGGAAATCGGGGTTTTTCGAAAAACAATTACTTAATTTTCACTTAAACAATGTAACAAGTGAACAAGAAGTAGAAAATTTTTAAATTTCATTGAAGAACGTTATTAATTATGGAATTTATTATCAATAATGAAATAAAATTATATAAATACATTTAGAATATTATGAAACCGCTCTCTATTTTTTAATCTCATCATTTCGTGCAGTTTGTTATTTTTATTGTACAAACGCAGTGAGTTTCAATTCTTCTTCTTTTCTATTCACCGCTTTATGTGAAATAATGATTTATCGATGTAATGGATCGTAAATTCAATTTGAATGAAACCACAAAAATCATTTCTGAACTCGAAAGTATAAACGATTAAATTGATTCATAAATTATATGAAAATTAGCACAAATGGTCAAATTTTATTCAATAAAATATAAAAAAATTCAATATTATTTGCTAATTCCTTTTTTATTCTGTTTTACCGGATCACTTGAAAAAAATGATTAGTTTCTATTTATGTTCAAGAAGAGCGATAGAAAAAAACGAATTTGAGTGTATACGTACTGATCTACACCTATAAATATGTACATACGTAACTAAAGGAAGAAGCCATCGTCGCAATGTCGAGATGTCTAGGCCCTTTGAGCTTCTGTGTATGTTTGCGTCAGCAAACTCTTAACGCCTGGTGCTTCCTTCGTTCGAGCTTTTGTTGGCTCACGCCAAGAGAGAATCCCTTTCTCCGCCCTTTCGTCCCACACACCGATTCGCCCGTAAAGGGCGTTTGATTACACATTAATGATTAAATACGTACGATTTCATATTCGTCATACTAAACGCGTCGTTAAAGGAACTGGATGGACTGTCGAAAAAAAGGTGGCCCAAAATAGGAGAATGATAAAATTACGAGACCGGGTTATGTCGTATATGTTGAGCTTCTCAAATATCTAATTTCATAATAAATCAACACTTAGAAATGTCAATTTTTTACTTTCAATAATAATTAAAGTCGTACTTATATTGTGCATATATGTCGTACTTGACGTACGTTTTTGTACGTCGAAATTTATTAAACACCTACGTGCGATCGCACGCATTGCCTTCTATCAATAGGAAATTTGTTTGGGTTCGCTACAGCACGGCGGTTGCTATGGCAATTGCGGCCATTCAAAGTTAGACACTCGACGATAAGAGCTCAATCTGTTTGACTTTGTAGTTTTGGATATTTAAAACGTGGGCTTTATTAGGCACCGGGCCTTACATGGCTCAGGTACCTTTTTTGAAACTCGGCTTGATCAATCTCGATGATATAACAATTTTTTTTTGATATAACATTTTCGTTCCGTTCGTTATTCAACCGAAACGTTTTCAAGAACTGTGTGTTCCCATAAGCGACCGTGTTAAATTCGTATGTTTGTAACTACAAAATGATTTATTAAAAAAAAAGTTCAATTTATCAGTATGGACTATATTTCTATCAGGAACCATCATTCCACAAAAGTCAATGAAATTTATCGACTTTTAAATATCTATTTTTAAATATATCTATAGCAACTCCTTAAATCGGTAGTGAGATATTGAGGAACGCCGAGTAGGAAACGCAAAGCAGGAAATGTCATTTGGAAGGGCACCTCTTCAAAAGAGCCGCAAGTAAAAAAGAAACAATAATGATAATGACAGGAGTAGACGGATCCTTATCTGCGAGGGTTTTGTATTTTTTTTGAAAAAAAGGGGAAATGAAGGCGAGGGAAGGGCGAAGAAGGGTACGAGTGCGAGAGCTTCCGGTCTGCGCGAAACGTCTCGAATTATCCATCTCCCTCTAATGGCCACAAGAATTTCTGCCAGTCATTATTTTTTTTTCTTTTTGCAATTGGGCGCGCGCGCGCCCTTTTAGAAGGGCCGAGGGCGCGTCTCCACCGGGGCGCGATGTACGATATCCTTCGTTGAAATTTCGAGTTTTCACGGACGTAACGAAAACACGAGAAAATTTGTGATCCCGGATATGGAAAGGTTGCACCAGGGAAACGAAGGGAACGCTAATTCGACTAATTATCCTCTCGTGCCGGTTCGCTTGACTCGCCGCGATGAGAAAGTTCGTTCTTTTTTCAACGTGAAGTCCCATTTCGGCGAGCGTTTACCGCCAATTTTCCGGGCCATCTCGCGAACGAGGAGTAAACAATTTTCACGAGAGCAGCGAAACATCGTCGGATTAAGTGGACCCGAAAGAGAAAAGAGGGCTGAGGAGGGAAAGGCCGGGAGAGAAAACAAGGACTGGCCAGACGAGCGTGCTGTCATTTCGTGGCAAGGATTTAATTCCTCTCGGTCCTCTTCACCATGTACCCAAAATGTATTAACGAGACCTATACTCGTACACGTGTATAACGTCCCGAGGTAATTAACGAGGGCCTTAAACACGAGCCCGTTCATTCTTGCGTACGGTTCATCGTGTCGATGCAGTCCGTTGCACGGAATGCACTCTGTAATGTCGACAAACACTCGAGGATATTCCTACGTCTTCTATTATTGGTCTGGCACGAAACATGTGTTTGTTCCTCATCAAGGAACTCTTCGGGAAACGTTTATGTACATTGTACTCCGACTCCCCGAAAACCATAAGGATTTCTTTCCAAATTTTCAACAAGTCTGAAAACAAAAATTCTTTAAAAAATGTCATATAGAGTATATATTTATTAATTTATTCATTTAATCATTAATGCATTAATACGATTATCTATGTTTTATTTATCTGTTAATTTACAACATTTATTTATTTATTCTTTATTAATTTACTCACTTATTCATTCAATCATTGGTGCATCAATTCGTGAATGATTGATATACCCATTTATTCTTTTAATGAACAGTGCATTAATTCGTTTAGTTATCTATTTACCCACTTATTTATTTGTTTATTCATTTATATTTTTAATTCCTTTACTCATTTATTTGTTTATTCAATTATAAATTTATTCATTTATGCGTTTCTTCATTTATTCATCAACTCATCTGTTTGTCCGTTAGCGCTTTTTACCTATCCCTTTCCTTCTCTCCCTATTCAAATTTCCTCGACATTTCATCCCTGTTCCGCCATCTTTCTTCGCCGTTCCACCATATCTTCTTCCCTGTTGAATACCCCACCGGAACCCAACCCCCATTGCGGCCACAGCCGACTTACGCTACACTGTACTGCATTTGCCGAGGGTACGAGGAAACTGTGAAATACCCGCACCGGTATAGACGGCCATGTATTCTTCTAATTTCTTGGTGTACATACTCTAACAAAATTCGGTACAACAAAAGCTGGTGGATGCTCCAGGCAGAGAACAGCTAAGCGGTCACCGATCCAAGTAACAGCTTCTCCCAACGCTGCTTAACTTCGGTGATCGTCCGAGCCGCACTCCGACCGCCCAACGACCAGGGTCGGTTTTGTTCAGTTTTATTTTTGTACTGCATAAAAAATATTTAAATGGTACATTTTTTTAAATGTCTTCGATATAAAGAAGCACAATTTTATTGATTATTTTACTCTCTAGTTTTCAATTTCAATACTGCACATTGATTTTCGGGGTTGAGAAAAATCATCCCCGAAAGCCATCGAAACGATTAGTCCCCTGGACAAACATTGCAGCCAAATTTTCACAACGATTCGACGATACGAGTACGTAAACCACAAAGACCGCGGTTGAGTTGCGTTCAACGCTGTAAAGTGACTCAGCCAGGGAAGTAAGGATTTGTTTCAGGATTTAAAAAAATTGAGGCGCTGTATCGGTTTTCTCGTCCCTTGCAAGGGTTCCAAACTGTGGAGCACTTGAAACGAAATATGAAAAAAGAAAAGGGACGAGAAACAAAGTTCACCAAACAGATCGAAATTCAAAGATTCGAGATACGAGTGGAGCGTCAGACGATACGCTAAAAAGGGCTCGCTACTAGGGCAAACATTTATCCTCAAAAGTCGAGTATATATATAAATGCACATCTATTTTTTATCATCTCAACCCACTTTCCCTTTCCCCTTTTCGAATCACCGCACGACTTTTCTCCCTGCATTAAAACTTTGCCCCGAGACTCGACAAGATTTTCCCTACGAGTCGACGAAAAAGAAAAAACGAAAAAACGAAGGGAGGCGAAAATACTCGCGAGGAATCGGGTGAATTCCGTTGAAACCTTTGCAAAGGGAGAATAGGGATTCCTCGTCGTATAGGCACCATATTGCACGATTCGACGTCCCTTGTATACACATGTATACATACATGCATTTGTATATACACATACACTACCGCTCAGTCGATATTTTTTCCCGCACTTAAAGTTTGATAACTCTGCCAAAAAAAAAATATTCGAAAATTCAAAGCGGCGTTTTAAAGAAGATATATCAGGCTTCAGTTTACTCTATTTAAATATTTTATTCAATTTTTTTTCCACCCGTTACGGACTTTGGTACGTGGCCGTTTTTAGGCCTTTTTCCGACCTTCGCGAATCCGGCGCCGATTGTAAGAGAATTTTTTTGTTTTTTTTTTACTCAGAAAAACTTGAAAGCGAACGAAGAAGCTCTACATTGCTCTTTTTTTAATTTTTTGCAATTTTTTTTTTTGGAGAGTTACTTCATTTTTTGCCAAAAACGACAAATTTGGCAAAATTCAAAATAACCCAAGAACAATAGGTTTTAAGAGATATTGCCAGGGATATAAAAAACTGCATATTTTCATAATAAACCGCCTGGAATTTTTTCAGAATTTTTCTCTGACATTTTTTTTCTCGAGTATTTTTTTCGAAATTTACGAGTCAAATTTTTTTCCTGAAGGCCTATAAAATGTTTTAAGGCACTTAAAACATTAAAATATTACCTTAAACCTACCTACCTTACATTACCTTACAACATTTTATCGACCTGAAGGGAAAAAATTTGGCTCGTAGATTTCGAAAAAAAGTACTCGAAAAAAAAAATTACAGAGAAAAATTTCGAAAAAATTCCAGGCAATTTATTATGAAAATACGCGGTTCTTTGTATCCCTAACATTTTCTCTCGAAATCTATCGTTCTTGGGTTATTTTGAATTTCGCCAAAT
Organism: Ophioninae sp. B BG-2022a; assembly: GCA_030522765.1. Taxonomy (NCBI): domain Eukaryota; kingdom Metazoa; phylum Arthropoda; class Insecta; order Hymenoptera; family Ichneumonidae; species Ophioninae sp. B BG-2022a. Next base: position 13,428 of record JAPYZJ010000859.1, read on the forward strand.
TTGTCGTTTTTAGCAAAAAATGAAATAACTCTCAAAAAAAAAATCGCAAAAATTAAAAAAAAAGAGCAATATGGAGCCTCTGTGTTCCCTTTAAAGTTTTTCTGAGTAAAAAAAAAACAAAAAATTTTCTTAGAATCGGTGCCGGATTCGCGATGGTCGAAAAAGGCCTAAAAACGACCACGTACCAAAGTCCGTACCGGATAAAAAAAATTGAAAAAAATATTCAAATAGAGTAAACTGAAGCCTGATATATCTTCTTTAAAACGCCGCTTTGGATTTTCAAGTATCTTTTTTTTTTGCAGAAGATTATCAAACTTTAAGAGCGGGAGAAAATATCGACTGGTGTATCCAAACTTTTGAGCGGTAGTGTATATGTATATATATATATATAGATACAAAAGTTAAGCAGTGTTGCATGCAATACTCGGAGCGGTGACCGCTCAGGCGCCCACCGGAAGTTAGGTCAACGAAATGTGACTATAACGAGTGATTGGAAAGAGTTCAATTGGGATGGCTAATATTAAGTAATAATAAAAGGGCATACTTTCGAATTAAAAAAATAAAAAATATTGTTTTATTATTATTATTATTATTAATAAATAGACATTTAGATATTTATTAATTTCCTATAATATGATTATTGAATTGAATAACTAAAGATAATAATTATAGTTACTACATTTAAAAAATATATGTTAATTTATACATATTCAAAAACGAAAAAAATAAACGAGGAGCCTTTTCGATCGTTGCACAGGATAAAATATTGCAAATCATGGACTACCTGTCTCTGGAGCTGCCTGGCAAGCTAACCCATACGTGCACGAGAGAACTTCAGCCTCTGCACTCTCTCTCTCTCTCTCTCCCCTTCGTTTATATTCTCCCCTTAAATGCACTCGTATTTCGGAGACCACGGTTGTTCCATTTGTGGATGTATATGGGTATGCTCGTGGTCGTGAACGCACACATGGATGCAGATGGATTTCAGTTCGGGATGCACTTACGCGAGATGCATCGCATAGTGCACCAGCGGATCTGTCTGCGACGATGCCTCTTTGTCTTTGGACGCGCGTTGTGTCTTCTAATGCATCTTCCTGCACGCATTACCAACATCACTGCAACAGATTATTATTCTCTCTCTTGCCAAGAATACTATAATTATTAATAATATCATGAACGATTGAAAAAAACGTATTCTTTAATAAACATTTCAATATGCAACAAAATATGTATACTTTTTTATTCATTTCTACTGTATGGTTTTTTATATTTAAATACATTATTGTTCTAGATAGTTTCCTGTTAATATCATTTTAAAGATTAAATGGAGTGTTCATCATATTGAATATTTGAATATTGTTCAATTTCCCTTCAATATTCAATATTTAAATGAAATATTTCGAATGATATACTTCCGGATATATATCTTCACAATTAAAGAAACTTTATCAGTTTGTTGATAACAATTGACGATTACATAAAAAGAAAACTTTTGAAAAAAAAGGTATCGAAAAAAATAAATTACCGATAGGCAAAAAAAATATAACCCCACGATTGTCGATGCTTTGAGAATCCTTCCAGATTTCTTCAAACCCTTAGTATATTTCATCCCCCCCCCCCCCACAAAAAAATCGATATACCCGGTGTCAATGCACTGGAAATCGATACTACGATTGAAATAGCAATTCTTCCATTCGTAGAAAGTTGCAAAAATCCCTTTGATATCCCGTACGCGCCGTTTGGACAAAAAATGAGCGTCGCCGATCAGACGCTAACAGCCGTGTACATGTCCAGAAAAAAAATGGCTCATTTCAAGAGGGGAGCCTCCCGTATCGTTTTAACGTCTCGCTATTAGTCTATTAAAATTCTCGAAGCATCGCCGGAACGAAAGGACTCGGGAATGTTTTTTTCGTCCCCCCCCCCCCCCCCTACCCCCGCGCTGTAACCCGAGTCACGAACAATCGAAGGGAACAGTGCCATGAAGAAACGAGAAGGCAGAACACCAATGAACGTGAACTCCTATTCGTCATAGAATTGAAGAATTTACCACGCGAAAATGTGGCTTAAGGGGGTATTCTTGATTACAGTCTTGAAATCATTAATCTTTCGACCAGTTTTTGATGGTTAATACAAAACAGACAATTATTTAATATGTATTTTTTAAATATTGTTTATATTGATTTTTCGAAACGCATAAAATTATCTTGCGTAAAAAAATTGAAATTGTATTAATACGGGCCTGTAAATATGATTTGGTTAAAAAAAAAAAGAACTCGACATTCCTGATAGTCTTCACTTCAATAAAACGTTATTTTTATATTCCCAAACAATAATATCCCTAAAAATCAAAAGTTCATGGCAAAAATGAAACAAAAAAAAGTCGCAAGATCAAAAATGTTTAAACTTCAACATGAAAAAAAAACGATTAAAAAGATTACAAACATTGAACGTTCTAAGAAAATAAAGAAAAAACCACGGTATTTTCATATTTCCAAGTGAGAATACCCCCTTAAGTCGAAAGTTCAAACGATCGTTGTAGGGGTGAATTCGAGGAGGGTTGGAGATGAAATCTTGATGCGATCGCGTTCACATGCGGCGTGCGTTTTCGTGCCGCAATGCGAAAGCAACGACCAAGTTCCATATATATATATATCGAACGTTCAGTGCTCCTGGACTTGCGCGATGTCTCCGGTTACCTTTTGTCGTTTTCAGTCGACATCGTCCTCATCGCTATGGCTCACGCTCATTGTGGCTATGAGGGTATTTAGCGATGTATATATTGTATCGCGGGACAAGCATAGCCAGCGAGGAGGAAACGGGACGGTCTACTCTGCTGGTTAGGAGCAACCCCGCGTTCTCCAAAAAATCTCCATGGGGGCTTACCGGGTGTCATGTGACCCCGCCGCCAGATTCTGTTAAAATGATATCCTCGGGAGTATCGCGCATTCTAATACGCGTGTCTGTGCGCATTGCACACTGGATTGGCAGACATAACACTTGGGTTATTAAGTCCCGGAACTAACCAGTGAAAACACATTTTTGTTGCAAAATTCGGCTTTGTTCATCAATGCCGTCATCTTTCGTTGCCATGCAATCGTTCTAATGTTTTCCTAAACTTTCGATGCCTTTTTTTTTAAACGATATATTCGGGTTTGACCAATACTTGGAACGGTGGCGATTTAGTAGGGACCTCCACCAATCAGGGACTTCTGACAAAAAGGTGCACAAAAATTCGTGTACCTTTAAAACTTTGTGGATGAGTTTAACCACTTAAAACTGTTTTTTCGCCAATAAAAAAACGATGTGTCCCTTAGAATTTCATGAAGAAAAACATATACAAAAATTAATGAAATCGAAGTTAAACTCGAGTTAAACGCTTATGCATTTGGGCATCAGAGAAAATCGTTTCACCTGTAGACAATGAATATAAAAACGATACATTGCAACTCACGAATTGAAAATAAAAAATACATATTTTGGGAACCAGAAAATAAATGGAAAGAAAATATGTGACAACTCAGGAAACTAAACTGAAACATGTTAATGTCTGAACTCGGAAAACAAAACCGGCAAAAAATACGTTACAAGGCGGAAAGTAACAGTGAAAAAAAGTTAATACTTCGAAAAAATAAAAAATTCTTTAAAAACGCTGGAATCTAGAAAACAAAAATAACAAATATCGCTGAAATTTAGAAAAACAAAAAAAATCAATCCCAAAAAATCCGGAAAGAAAAATAAAAAACAAAAATATATTTATTCGAATATGAGCAAGAAAGGAGAATGATCGGAGAAACCACCTGACTTTTATCAGCACAGACTCCGAGCAATGAAGAAAAAAAAGAAATTCAATTGGGTTTCGCAGCGAAACATCGGAGCGAATTTCGCAGCCTTCGATTAATTTACCCACTAATCTTGAAATAAAATAATACATAGACAGCAGTCCAAGTATCTCCTGAGAGTGCCCAAAAATGTCGTGATTGCGATTTCAAGATGATAAAAAAAATGGAAATTTTGCGCTTCTCGACATCCGATTCTTTCGTGCATACATTCAAGAGTATGTTTGGATTCACGAGTGTTTGCCTTGCGCGAAGAACGATTATTGCGATGAGGATAACGGTTGTTTTGGCGTTTCTCAAATATAACATGCTCGAAAAGTTCGTGCCTTCTCACGCGGGGAGAGATTCAGCCCGCTGTCATTGAAAGTAACAAGATATACGCGAGACTCCTCTTTCGATATTTCGGAGTATTAATTTGATGAGTCGCCGAGGAGTTTGCCTGTGTGTGAGAGAGATATCGAGAGATAGAGGAGAAAAGAGTGTTCGCGAAAAGCCTTCCTTTCTCGTTCCTCCTCTATGAAAGCGTCTCGTCATCGTGTGTAAATACACGCTGAATTGAGCTCTTATTTGCATATACAGGGTGTCCCAAAACGAGTCGTTCGAAAGAAGATGTAGAATATATGGAAATATATTATAACGGCCGCAATGCCGTATCGCAAATAAAGTGGGCAGTAACTTAATAGTCATCTAAAATAGCAGTGTAGAGATGATCACTCTTTTTAGCATTGTCATAAATTTCTTTTCATATTTCTGGAATTTTCTAGAATCTGATGATTTATTTGTTTTTAGATCCTTCTAAAATTTCTAAATCCATTTATTAGAATTTTCTAAAACATCATTTTTAGTTCATTTTCTTAATTTCCAGTATTTTCTCTAATTTTACACGTTTTATTTTTTCGATTTTTCTGAAGTATCGGAATACTTTTTACAAATTTTCTAGAATTAAAGATTTTTTATTTGAATTAATTAAAGAATTGTCTAAGGCTACTAAATATTTTCTTAGAATGTTCTGAAAACTTCCAAGTGCATTTTTACAACTTTCCTACATTCCTAAATCCGTTTTTAAAGTTTTCTCAAAATTTTCAGTTATTTTAAGAATTGTCTGACACTCTTAGGTAAATCCACATTTAATATCTTCGAAACTCTCCAAAGTAATTTCTAGAATTTTCAAAAAATTCAGTCATCTTTAAAACGTTCTAAAAATCCTAAATCCATTTCCGGAATTGTCTAAAATTCTTAAATCAATTTCTATAATTTTCTTAAAAAACGTTATGTATATATACATATATTTTTTTATTCTTTATTTTGAAAAATGTTACGTTCTAGTTGGAATTTATAAGCATTACGATGAGACTGTTGAACATTCAGTGCTTAAATTTGTCTTGATGAATCTTAGAATAGTACAAGGCCAAGGTTGGCTAATCATTTACGAATACTTACTTAACCCAAACAAACTCATTTTACCCGTGAGTTTGTCACTTTGAGTTTGTCGATTTTTTCTTATGCCTCGAATGTAACACCGGGATGAAAAAAAGTCGTTCGCATCGTTGCGACGCAATGAAATTTCTTTTCTCATTTTTTTTATTTCCTTAGATCGATTATTTGAGGAAATATTTTTCTTCAGATTTGAATTCTAGGTTATCACAATAATGATTTTTATCATTTTTGAGGTAGATTACTTTCGATTTCAGTGAACAAAAAATAGAGAGATTAAAAGATAATTATTTACGTTGCGTCGCATCGTTGCAAACTTCAATCTCATGAATCCCCACTGTTTTCTTTGATGGCCCGCGACACCCTGTATATGCCGAGAGATCGCGTCGATCTGCCGTAAGAAGTGCCGTACACGCGGATCGTCGGGCTCACTCGTCGGGTGCGGATTATTCGGCCGAGAGAGGATGCGCACATTCCCTCTCGCAAACGCACTCCCTTGCACCTGATACTTTGCGCCCACCCCCCGATGAATTCTCCATAACGCACCTTTCATTTCGCTTTTTTTTTAGTACTTTTTTCTTCGTCTCCACCGCTCCCACTTTACTCGCGATTCAATTCTGTCTTCCCCCCGCCCCCTATTGCCGCGCTTTTAATCGAGGCACTCTCGAGTCTCCTGTCAGCTTGACGCAGAAACACCTGTGCAGGAAAGTGCTAGGGAAGAAAATAAAACACCTTGTGTGTCGGTGTACAGGATAGTGACGAAAGTGACCGGAAAGAAAATCTAGACTACTCCGAATCACCGGTTCATTAGCGTTCGAGGCTGCGATCTTTCAATAACAACAAAAATCAACTATGATTCAAAATAACTCACGAAAACAAAACAACGTCAGTGGAAGTCAATTTTTTCATTATATTTTTCAAACATTTCTTTCGATTATTTATACCTATAGTTTGTTTTGTCAGGTTTTTTTTTAAATACGCGATTTTTTAATTCTTCAATGTTTATTTTTTATTTTTAAAAATTAATATTAAAAATAATATTTAATTTTCATTTGCAATGGTTTTTTTTACTTTTCAATCTTTATCGGTTTTGTTTTTTAATGTTCGGTTTTGATTTCCAATCTTTTTATTTTACAATCTTCACATGAATGTTCTTTTCCTTAAAATTGTTTATTTCTTAATTGCACATTTTAGTTTTTTACTTCAGTGATATTTGCCTTTTACTTTTCAGTTTTTTTTAACAGCTTTTTTTTCATTTAAGATTGTGATTCTTTTCGTGCGATAGTTGAGTTATTCGCCCGTCTTAATTGAGATACCTACGTTTGTGTTGTACAACATAGAAAAAGATGTGAGCGTTATAGGAATTACTGTGAAGGCGGAAGCCGAGTATATTACCACCACCTTCGCCCTTCCTACCCCATCGTGTAATTATAATAAGCCGAATCGTTTTAATCATTTTTTCAAAAGCAATTATACGCGTAAACGCCCCCTAAAAATAGCATAAAGCCTTGAATCGAATTCCCTTTTTTTTTTCATTTCTGAGCTTCTTTTTATTTTTCTTTCTTGTTTCGTTTCTTCCGGTATTTCTTCTTCGATACCCGGCCACTCGTCGGACGATAATTCACGAATATCCTCGCGATGCACAATGGCGTCGTGTTTCTTGAGGGGCAACGCGCGTGCTGGGCAAAGGGGGGAAGGGTGTTTGTGTACCCCCTCGTGAAATAATTTGGCGGGAGACAAAAGGAGAATTCGAGCGCTATGATGGTACGTGTATGGTGAACGCGGCGCGGGACAATTAGAGGCGTCGAGGGTTGTGTGTCCTTTTATTTTCGATCGGCCATTCCCCCGGCACGCGGGTTCGATTTCAACAACAATATTTCAACAATAATATTTCCCCTTACAATAATAATGCTACTAGCAGTGCTATTGGCAGTGTGTATTATTTAAAAGACATTGCACTTTTGAAGTTAATGTTATTAGTTATACTTACCAATTAATAAACACATTTGTAAGATCATTAATAAAAGAGAAAATCCTGAATCATTAATCATAAATAAGGAAGTAAAGAAGAGGGGAAAATAGTGGTATTATAATTATTAATATTATTGATATTATTATAGCTTTATTATTATTATTATATATTATTACAAGAGCGTTAGTTGGTGTCTTTATTATTATATTGATTGAATCGATCTCTTATTTTTTCACCATTATTGTCTATCACTGTTATTTTTATTATTTGTTATTACAAATCGTTATCATCAATCATAATACATACTCAGTATGTATAAGGTAATTATTTTACAAAATATTAATTAGGTATTCATCACTCCCTAATAGTGTATTTTTTCAATAATTCGGATATTGATAATAATTAATAAAGATAATCAAGCGATACCTTTGAATATAGCTGTTGAAGATGGTGTTATTTAATTACAGTCTTTCTTTACAAAAATAATAATAAATACTATTTCGTCGGACGTGGGTGTTGGCAAATGGATTTACGTGCGTTACACGGAGTGAGGCTACACTAAATTTCGTCTCGTGGAAAATGAAAATAGAACGACAGTCAACGTGTTATATGTACTCGACGTACGAGTCTATGGAGTCGAGACGAGACCCAGCCGTTGATGAAAGAGGCGACGAGAAAAAGCGTAAAGAAAGCCTCCGGGGGAAAGGGAGATGGCGGCGTCGGCAGGGGGAAAGTATTGGAGTGAAAAAACGAATTGAGAAATGTGTCTCGTCGCTGCAAAAGAGAGGGTGGTGAGGAAAGGGAGGTTGAAGAACAGTTGCGACGGGTTTAACGAGAGGAAACCGTTCGGAGACACGGGTGAACAGTGATTCGACAACGACAAGCGATTAGCAACGAAAACAGACACGCTTATAGAACGGGACGTAAAAAGGAAAGCACCGCGGACGAGAAACGTTCTCCATTCGCGCGACGTCGACGGCGGCGTTTCTGCCGGTTCGCCATCGATCCAACTGCTCGCGGTCTCGCTATCTCTCTCTTTCTCTCTCTCTCTTGCCCTCTTTTACTCGCTTTCTCTCTCTCTTTTTATCAATCTCTCGCTCTCTTTTTACCTTGCTCTCTCCCACTCGCTCTCTCTCTCTCTCTCTCTCTCTCTCTCTTCTTATGTATCAAGTCTTGTATTTCTTATGTATTAAGTCTTATGTACTATCTTTTCTCGTTTATTTTCATATCTCGCCGTTTCTACTTATGTAAAATTTGTTGCCCTGTAGCTTGCTAGGACATATTAAACGTTTCAAATTAAAAATAATCAAAATCACATCTCTTCTCTCTTGTTCTCTCCCTCTCTCTCTTCTCTCTCCCTTTTTATCAGTCTCTCCATCTCTTTTATCTTGCTCTCTTGCTCTCGCTCTCTCTCGCAAAACTTCCTTAGAATGGACAGATTTATCTCTATTTGGAGTTTACGAGTCTGCGCTTTCTGTTGTTTCCCTCGCAAAGTACTTGCAAAGTATTTACCTAACAACTATCCAAAGCAGCCCAAAAGCTTTTAACAAAACGTACACCGTGAACCTGGAGAACAAAGCCGAAGAATACTCATTGGACAAAGAGGCTTTCCTCTAAACGATAAAACGATCGCACTTTTTTTCTATCCTGCTATGATTAGCTGTATTTGCTTTTCAAATTTAAATCGCACGCGGTGCGGGAAATTGGCGTCCTGAGCGAAATTGATCATTTTGCGAATTTGGTAATGCAATTTGCAATTTGCAAAAGCAATTTCAGAAGAGGAATGATTTCTTTTAGAATTTTTTTTTTTCGAGAACGATTTTTTTGCAAAAATCATTATTTCAATTGTTATAAGTTATTTATTATTCCAATTCAATCATGGATGTTTGAAATCAATATGAACACACCCAAACATTTAACGTACATCCCAGGATGTCCAAGCATGTCCTGATATGTATTTACAAAAAAGAAAAAGATTGATTTTGGCAAAAAGGTAGCTTTTTAAAAATAATTAAACGAATAACTTTAAGAACGTACACGTTTAAATTTGTAAAATGTGCAAATTTCTATTATTTATCTACAAGTTTATTTTTTATCAAATCGGAACAGAATTTAAAAAGCAGGAAATGCGTTATATCCCGAAAATGCAAATAAAATCCTGTGAACAATTGTTAAATTACAACATTGGCATGGCTAAATAAAAAAAACTTCAACTAACAGAAAACACTGAGAATTATTCTCAAAAAAACTCTTTACTATATTACCTACAAATAGACAAAAAAGTTCTATAAATATATCAGATATATTTATATAAAAAACAAAACAAAATTTAAATAAAAACCCAATGTTCATGAAATTCAAACGAATACTGAAAATAGATTTTAGACAACAGTTATAAGAAAGTATCGTCAATGATGTAATGCTGAAATGGACATTTGTCTCATTGCAGGATGCAGCAACAATCAGGGCCCGGAAACGGCGTGCCTCGTCGAGCGTTGAGTCCAGGTGCAGGTGGGAGTGATTCCGAGGACTCGGATATATCGTTGGGTGGGACGTCGCCGCCATCGCCGAGTTCGTCACCACAGCCGACGCATCATCCAACCTCGTCGATGCCGTTGGGAGGCTTGGGTCCCCTAGGGCCTCCGCCGACCTTGAACTTCCGTTTGGATCCGAGCCAATCCCAATTCCGTTTCGGCCACGCGACGACATTCAAGTTTCCACCGGCCGGCTTCCGTTTTGGACCTCACAGTCCCCAGCAACACAATCATCCGAGTATTGGGGGTGGGGGAATGTTCAGGCTGACGGAGACCAGTCCCTTCCAGGCCGTTGGGCCCAGAGGCGATCTTGGCTCAAGGTTGGTCACCATTCGTTTCTATTATTTATTTACGTATGAATGACCAGTTATAACGGACACCAAGTATTCTCCAATTTATAACCTTTCAAGCTATAATCGATGCAGTGATTTATTGGGGTCCATTGGGAAGAGGAAACCCGTTTGAATCTAATATGCAAAATCAATTCGAATTCTAGGGAATTCCGATGAGGTGACGACGAAATATTTGTTTTTTGGGAAAAGACTAACAAGGAGTCGTTGAAAATTGAAAAAGGAAAACTCTCCATGTAAAGTTGGAAACGTCGTGAAATCTGCTTGCCAATGTAGACTCCCGATCACTCCAAATAAAAACTCTGTATCAAAAACGATATTGTAGGATTCCGAATCTCCCCGACAAATTCCTGCTTGGGCTGGATCAAAACGAATAAGCAATTTAATCAGTTAAATCCAACGCCTTGACTTCCGATCACTATATCAAAAAATCGTGTCTAGACTTTTCCAAAGAGTGCAAGATTGAACTAAAACTCATTTTTGGTAAGCCATTATAAATAATTTGTTTGCTTTTAAGCTTGCACCGTTTGAAAAATTATCGATCTTCTTCGACTACTTTGGAAATTTGTTATAGGCATCTTACTTATTGATGTCAATACAGCCTTTTTAATCGAGAGGTCGCTTCAGCTAAATCTAAAATACTAATGAGTCAATTCCTCAATAAATTTCAAGTGAAATTATTCGATAAACAAAATAACTCCGATTTTTTCGAAAGCAGCAAGTAAAAAAAATTAATTTCTTATAAACCACCAAAAATAATTTCTTTTCTTCAACTCTGCACTAAGAAAGAGCTCGATGTTCATCCATAGTTCAGTACATTTTATGAACAAGTCAATAATGCAGTGTACTTAAATATTAACTAATATTAACCAACAAACTAATTTCTATTTCGATCCAGCCTTCGATCTATCTTGAGCGAAGCAACCCGTTAGTCAATAACTTAATAGCTACAAAAATATCATACCATAATTTCTGCAGGGAAACAAAAAAATCGATGTTTTTTGTTAACTCTTTGTTTTTTGATTAATTAATGAATTAACCAACAACCTAATTATCCATTTCGAGCCCTACACGAAATATCGCTAGAATATCCGCAGAGGAACAAACACACACAAAAAACATTGATTTGTCAAACCTTGGATAAGCAAACAATTGTTTCAGGTGAACCGTTGAAAATTTAATTGTTCTGGCATCCCAAAAATCGGTTACCTCGACGTGACGCATCACCACGTGACTTTTTTGGATTTTCAGATTGCCGGATCCTCTCGGTTTGGCACCACCGCGACTTCACCCCCATGAGACGCTTCTCCATCATCCCCATCATCCCCATCACCAGCTGACCGACGGGATATCGAGGCTATCGGAGGGCTCTCGTTTGTCCGACGGCGGAATATCGCGTTTGTCGGACAGTCTCTCGGAGGCTCACAGTCCACCACTGGTAGCGACGAATCTGACGGTAACGGGACCTTTAAGGGTGGCTGTTCCAAGCCCCCACACACCTTCGTCACGCGGCAGTCCACCGACGAGTCAACAAACCGCCTCATCTACTTCCTCTCAGCAACAACAGCAACAGCAACAGCAATCCCAGCTACACCAACATCATACGAGTCACGTTCATACGGCGAGCCAATCCCACGGTCTTATAAGGGTCGTAACGCCACCGCCGAATCCAAAACCTCCACAGATTCACAGGCCGTTCTCACCTGCGTGATACCGAACGGACCTCGCCACCGATTCTGTGACAAGCGTCGATCTTCCCTGCGACGATAATAACAAATCATACGGCAATCGGACCTTCGAAATTCTGTGAGTTTCGCGATGCAATACACCTATACACCGACATTGTTAGACGTACACACATATACCCGAGGTTTGTTCAAAAAAATAAGGTGACCTTTGATTTTTCTAAAAAAGTATATATTTATTTATCAATATCTATTTTGTCCCCTTCAAAGTAATCCCCCTCAGATATAATACACTTGGGCCAGCGCATTTTCCAATCCTCGAAGCACTTCTGATACGCGATTTTTGATACGGCCTCGAGCTCTCCCAGCGATCCGGTCTTTATCTCCTCAATCGTGGCAAATATCCGTCCTTTCATGGCTCTTTTCAGTTTTGGGAAGAAAAAAAACGTCGCGGGGGCCCAAGTCTGAGGCATGATTATGGTCTTGTTTTTGGGCAAAACCAATCACGAACAAGCAACGATCTGTGAAAAGGTGCATTATCGTTTTCGATAGCAAAACAATCGTCAAGAATACCAAAACACGTCTAACCTTTGTATCTATCAAAAACAAACTAAATATGCTAAACGGCTGATAATGTCGACATATGATGCGGACATGTGTATAAACATAGCGGAACAAATTAAAAATCGAATGTACGTAGCCCGCGAAATTTGAAGTCACCTTACTTTTTTTTCACAAACCTCGTACATCAGGGTGATGGAAATTGCAATAAAAAATGTGTTGGCTGAAAGAAACACATTTCTAGCCGAGAATGGAGAACGATTCAGGACACTTTTCAAGGAGGGGTGAAATATTTATCTTTTTTATTTCGAACTCGCAATGGCTCTTGCAAATGGTCTTTCTAGCATTGTATGAGAGTGAGATGAAATATAGAAATAATTGTTGTTGCAAAATTCAATGAATTTTATTTCGATACGCTTAGACGAAACAAAAATAATATGAAAGAAAAACCAGTCGACTTTTAGAAAAAGAAAGTTGTTTTTAAAAATCGGTCAATTTTTGTATCACATTAAACAACAAAGTCAAAATTTTGTTGGAAAATCATCTCATCTGATTCTTTCAAGGAAACTAATTAATCGAAATTTTCGATCAGCAAATAAAAAATAAAACAAAATATTTCATATCGGGAAAGCAGCAGATCTGTTTGGCTTAGAAAAATACAATTCATTTTTTCAACCACTTCGAGCAAAAAAACATAGCACAAAACGTCCTGGAGAGTCGAGTGAAATATATCAAAGTTGTAATTAAATATGTATCTCAAAATAATACCCAAATAAACCATACATTTTGAAAAAGCACTCCGAAGAGGTTTTCGCGACGTTTCAATCTCGATTCAACCGCGTACATACATTTATTTCTATAACTACAAAAAAAACGAAAAGTCACCCATCACCCTGGCACGTATACGAGACAAAAAATAGTTTTGATTCCCGATCGTCTGCGCCTTTTTTCGTACGTTAGTCTGTTGTAAATATTCTATAAATACGTATATAGATGATCTATAAAAATAAAGCGTAAAAGAGAAGGAAAGAAATAACATTTTCAGAGACACATCGAGAAAACATAATTTGGCGAATTCGAAACAAAGCTTTTACTTTTATTTTCCCATCGTAATTTCCTTCGCCAAACAAAAAACTGAAAAAAAATTATGTCTTTCTCGATGGAACAATGACGATTTCTCGAGGATTGACGATCGCAATGACGATAACGACGATTACGTTTTTAAGCCGTGTCGAAAAATCGAGGATACAAAGACTGATTAATTAAAAATATTTATGGGCTCATAGTTGGGTTATGTGCACGAATGTGTGATTCCGAATGTCATTGAATGAATGCAGATGTGTATGTGTGTGAGTGTACGTGAATACGTCGAGTCTCTGAAAAATAAATACAATTTCTGTGACGAAAAATAGTCACTCCTTATCACCATCTTGAGCACTATTTATGTAGATCCGCATAGTTGCTTGTGCAAATTGAATCCAATAAAAAAATCAATTTAAAAAAACTTCTACGATTTTTGCGAACAATGATCGATTACATTTTCGTCTTGATTCTCGTCTCTCTGTAAAATTACTGTGGGAGTAAACTTGTAAAGTTAACGGTGAAACAACGGGTTCGTGGTCGCGATCGATCGTCCCGTATTATGTAGATAAAAAAAGGAAAAAAAAAGAATCGATCGAGCGATTAAGTGAAACTAGGAATTATAAAAGAGAATTTTTTAAAGTGTACTTTTTTTCGAGCTAGACGAAAAAGTTCACGCGCGATCTAGCAAAATTCTTCTGTAATCGATGAATCTCTCCTTATAAATATTGAACATAGAAATAGTGTACGCATAAAAAAATGACGGTTAACACTGCGAATAAAAATTATACATATTATATAAATATATGAACATACACATATATATATATATATAAATATGAAAAAATGAACAAATGAGACATCATTATTATATATTATCTATTGTCTATTATTATTATTATTATTATCATTATTATTATTTGCTCTTGTAAATAGATTCACGCAAAAATATATTAACAAATTATTATGAACGGGCGTTTCGAGAAGCAATGCATTTCTTTTTGTTTTCCAACCTACCTGAATCCTCCTGTCCACAATGGCCTTCAATCAAGTGGCAAAGCAGTTACGCACTGTTTGTGAACATTCATCGGAAGGGGTTTTTATTGTTCGTCAGGATATTGATTTCTTTCGCGTAATTGGTAGCTCGTACGATTGATCGATAATCGGTAAGTTGAGTTTTCGGGATTCGAGAGAGTGGCGGTTTATTATCTAATTATTAGGCTTATTATCATCGCCATCGTCATCATTATCAACATTGTCATCATCATTATCACCAATTTTAGTCATAATTGTCGTGCCATTCTCACTATCATCAACATCATCATCATCATCATCATCATGTTTATGACCGTCACCATGATCATAATTACCATGTTTATCATCATTATCATCATCACCATCATCATCATTATCATCATCATCATCATCATCATCATCATCACCATCAACATCATTATCACCATCACCATCACCATCATAATCATCATCGCTATTGCCATCACCATCATTACCACCGTCATTATCATGAGCCAATATCATTGGACGATACCAATGACGCGAAATGCTGACAGCTTGATAAAATAAAGTCGCAATAAGGTCCAGAGGTTCGCGCGAGTGCTGCGAAGGGCTTGTAACACCGCGGTGCGTGGGCGGGTGTCGCCGACAAATGTGGGGCCAATGGGCATGCCGCTTGCGTGAAGTAAACGATCCGGATAGGTTAGCCGGGCTACACGCGCGCACACGCGACGTCGTTTCGTCGTTGCCCTAACCGTGGGAGAAAACGGACGGGACAAAAAAGATCCTCCAACTTCACCCCTAAGATCACGGAGGGCTCGTGACCCTCGCGAATTTTAACATCTCGTGGAAATGGACACAAGATGATATTCGTATACATGCTTTCAGTCCACGATTAAACGATCGTCAATGTCTACCGGAAGTAGTACTATTCGGTGAGTATGCGATTCTACTAGGGTGCCCTCAAACAGACACCAAACTTTTTTAGTACTTCGAACAATATTAGGTATGAATAACATTTTGAAATAACGATTGTGGCCATCTAAGGGACACACTAAATATCCCCTAAATATCATAATATATTATAAGCATATATTAATGTGTCCCTAATATATGTTTTAGGCGTGACCCCTTTTTAATTGAAGCCTTTCCCATCACACAAAACCCAAGTTCAATATGAATACTCTAGAATTTTTTGATGGACGATTTTCAAGTAGCATTCTTGTAAGCCATTCAAATGCTTTGCACAATGACAAATTCCTAAAAAAACTTTTGAGCTAAATATGATCTGCGTATGAATATGCACAAGGGCATCCTAGATACAAAGTACGAAAACTTCTACCTATTGCGCTATTTCACGCTTAAATCACGTTAGCACCACCGTTTTTGCCGGTTTACAGGCTTTCAGGTATGACCCTACTGGAACCTTTCCAAGCGCATAAAGTGAAAATTCTACAATTTTTCAAAGTAGTCTTAGGGCCGATTTTTTAATCGCCAGATAACTTTTATCTGAAGAATATGTTTGACGTTTTGACAGCTTTTGTATAGAAAATATGTCAAACCGCAATATTTATTCCTCAGATAGAAGTTAACTGATGATTGAAAAATCGACCCTTAATCGTATTTTCAATGATACCCTACCAGATCATACAAAACCTTCAAACCATTTTATTCTCCCAAAAAAAAAAGTCTTGCTAGGAAAAACATCAGACGTTCATTTTGCAAAATGAATTCCGTAAATCAACCGTATTTTGTTTACGAATATGCATTAACAGACGCGTAGTTTGCACAAAGAAAGAAAACTACGTATTGCGCTGTTTCACGAGTTCCAATGTTTTTGCCATTCCTACATTCCACTAACGACTCACTCTAATTAAGAGCTTATCCAACTACACAAAATCACAATTATACGATTTTTCAAAAGACCCAAAACGGTAGTTTTCATCGTTTTTCCAATGATACCCTTCGGATCATTCAAAAGCTTTGCACCATTTCATTCTCTCCCGAAAAAGAAGTTTCGTTAAGAAAAACATCAGAAATGTAATGTCGAAAACAGAGTCAGTAAATCAACCGGGTTCTCTATACGAGTATCCACCAACATATGCGTAGTTTGCAAACTGGTAGGAAAAATGCCACGGTCCGATGAAGACAGAAGAGCTGTCGTGAAATAACGAACGAATGGGGATGTCTCCCTCTGGCTGGTTTGCCACAATACGTCACGGTCTTTCGCTCTCTTAGCCACGCTATACCGAGTGTACCATAAGCTTTGCGCCCATGTTTTGACAGTTGCTGCGCTCCGACACCTCCGGTCTCGTGACGTTCATTAGCAAGCGGTTCGCAGCACGTTCTTTCGCACAGAGAACCAACCGGATACGGTAGAGCACCAAGATAGATAGGTATTAGAAGGCAACGCGGTTGAGGAAAAGAATTTGTCACCGCGATTTGAGAACCGTACTTTTCGCTCCTTCATTCACTCTTTCATCGTCGTTCTCGCTCTCCTTTTTTCATCGCGTAGACCTCATAGTTGGACCCCAGCTGGCCCCCGGATTTAGATGTTTAGGATAATGCCCCGTGCACGTTTGCGGCTCTTCGTTGGGCCTTACAACGGAATAATGTAGACCACTTTTGGAGAGACCTAGAATGGAAGTCCTGGAGGGTGAGAGAGTGAGAGAGAGAGAACGAGAGTTAGAGAGGAGTGGAGGGGAGATAGAGAGGATTGTCTGAAGGAGAAAAGAGACGAAGAGGATGGAAGAGGGAGACGGGGGATGGGGGGATCGGGAGTTGCGGAGCATTTATCTAGTGGTTATTTGTAGACAGATTCGACACCTCGACAATACAGGCGAGAAATCATAATGGATCACCATCAAAGGATCTGGCATCTATGTTGGCTGAAGTATACACGTACACACCGGGTAGGAAAAAATGGGCGGTCTTTTGCACGAGATTATTTTCGGAGTGCTAAAGATCCTGGCAACGAAGGAAATCACTGCATCTCTCGCTATGGGGTGTCTCATGAAGAGGTGTGAAACCGATGGTAAGTCTCCTTTTTCATTCATTCCAACCATCCCTCTCTCTCTCTCTCTCTCTCTCTCTATCGTAAAAGGGATCTTTTTCGAGATGACGCGCGACTATTGTTGCGGTAAGAAGTTTTTCGTATTTACTTTCCAGATATATAAATTTGGTCCTTTCCTCGAATCTTGTATGGTGAGACACTTGTGGGGCAGCACGGGTTCCTGGTTGCTCGAGGACCGAGAAATCCAGTTTGAATTTTTTTTTGCTGTTTCGTAAGGGGATCAAATGTTCCATTCGTTTCTTAAGGGCATGAAATGATAATATTTGTGATGAAAAAGTAAGGTATTTTTTTCGTTGAGAAATTAGGTTACGGTAATAAAAATAGGTTATATGAAAAAAATTAATATTGAAGGAGTCAGTGCGATTATCGAAAAATCGTTTGGCCTGCTATTTGTACCTACGTTGCTAAATTTGTGTACCAAGTTTCATAAAAAAATAATTCCAATTGGAGCAGTTACAAAATCCCTCATGTATAAGCTTGCTTCTTTTGGATGCAGCAACTTTTATGCATTTTTCGCTTCTTTGTTTATTTTATTCTCTACAACTTTTTTGTACATTATGGTTTAATATTGGTTACATGAGTAAACAAAAACATTGGACCGACTTTCACACTTGAAATTAGACGGAAAAAAGGGAAATTTGAAAGTAATTTTCTTCCCCTCTATTTCAACGATTGGAATTTTAACATCATACCATCTTGTAAAACACTTCTGAGAGATTCAACAGTAAACTTGTTTTTCGCAACCCAGTTAATATAAATTTTTTTTTTATAATTTTTACTTAAATTGTATACCATCGGCTAAAACTATGTTATCTGTATAGTTTTTGGATTGTCCGGAAAAAATGACATTATTATTAATAACTGATGCAAAAATTGTTGGCAAAAAATACTTAGATCAAGACTAGACAGCTATTACACTATATACCTAATTCCAAGTAAATTCATTAATCAGATACTCAACATTCGCACCTTTTTGACAACCATAGTTTCTCTAACAACGCTTTAAATTTGCCTAAAAGATATATTCTAGAGTTCATGAATATCCTTTCGATCTACGATTCTTCATCATAGATCAGGCCTTCCTCTTCGATTTGAGTTCACTCAAATGCCGAACAATTTTTTTCCATTTCCACAATAGTATAACTTTTCAACATTTTTTATACTTTGAGGACAAACTTCACCAGGTGTTGGAAACAAGAATTTGTTAAAATAAAGTAAAAAACATCATCGAAGGATTTTCGCGGTTGATTATCCAATGAGAACATTCCGTGCACGTATACCCAAACCCAAACAAACCCAAACAAACACGCAACAATTATGTCGAATCCTCGGAGTATCAATTTACCAGACGAGCCAATGAGAGTTGGCGTTCCCAGCGAGTACTATGAAAAAATCAGTGGCTTACCTTGAACGTGACACGGGGATCGCGAGCGAGTTCACACACGTTCTGAAAAGGGGGGAGGGGTTAATGAATGGTTAGATATAAGTTGGCGTTACGGGGTGGTATCGAATGTACTCATGAAGGAGAAAGCAAGATAATGCGACACCGGCGTATGTTTAATTTAAGTATATTCGAAATGAGACGAAACTGAATGGGAGGGAGGTGTGGCACGTACCGAAACCGAACCACCCCTCTTTTTACAACCCCTATGCGCTGGGAGCACTTTTACCCGCTCACAGCACGCCTATCTCTTGATCTTCTGTGCACGTATAGGGTGGTCCGAAGGGTAACGTCCGAAACGTAAATTTACATGCCTCGTATCAACCCTATGCATGGCCTACGATATTTTTTTGCTGCTGGAAAAAAAAACAATTTTTCACACTTTCCTCTGACATAAGCTTGAATTTTTTTCAATTTTTTCTTTTTATTTGTTGTACGTATTGTATACTTAACTTTTACACACTTTCAAAAGCCATTGAACGTTAAATAAACGATCGTAAATATTTTTGTAATTGTTTGAAATTAAAAAATAAATGTTTATTCAATTTTTATAAAAATTTGAATGAATGATAAATGAAAATAAATTCTAATGGTTTTTGAATTTTTTATAGAAGTTTATAAAAAATGATAAATAAATTAATATTCAGTAAGTACATTTAAACGAATCAATTTTTATTCAAATTTTATAAAATTTGTTCGAATATTGAGTCACTTACGTTAATTGTGTTTATTGATTCCTTGAGAGTGTAATTCTTAACGGTAATATAGGAAACGATTTCGAAGAGCGTGCAACGAAGAAATGGAAAAAAATCATTTACTTTTTTTTCTTATTCAGGGTAGAAATATGACGCATTATATGAAACACGATTTTTATACTCATTTATATTTATTTGGACTTCAGTGTAAACAAAACTATTTAAGTAAAGGTGATGCAACGAAAGAAAAATCATTTTATCGACTTTCGATCAAGTTCAGAGTTATTTTGCTGTTCATTTGGTCTTTCACTTATTTCTTGACAGAGCATTTTACAAGTTTAGCACAAGTTAAAAAATATCGATAAAAAAAAGTACATCCGGAAAAAATAAACACAATAAAAATGCTTTTTTTTTAAGTCCAAGACACAACCGGATTCTCCTATGGCTAGCACTTTTTCCAACAGTTTATCGGGATAAAGAGATTAAAAACCTGAATAAAAAATAAAAATCAAGCGATGAATAAAGAAACTGTTTTATTAAAAACCAAGCAACGAAAAAGAAACTTTTTTTGTTTAGCTCGAAATCCGAGCCGTTTATTTCTGCATGAAATTTGTAATTTATTTACTTGTCCTGGGAAGGCCTTTTTGGGACGTCATTTTTCAGGCCACCCTGTATATCTAGATACACATATAAATACAGCCATATACCAACATAAACGTGAATTCACTTTTCGATGCGCACCCCGGGTACTCGACCATGGGAAAAACAAAATATTTTCTTAGCTGCTAACTCGATGGTCGATGCTTTCTCACTGCACATACATTTCTATGTGTATATATACATATATTTATATGTGCCTATGTGGAAGTATACATCACAGCAGGGATCGCGTGAACGATTGTGGCAAATAATATCAAACTAGTAGAAAAGTATTTGGATTCCTCGTCAGTTTTCCCGGCGAGACCGACGCCATTTATATACGTGCTCCGTTACGCGAGTAAAATCTTGAATAATCGTTCGCTCGGAGTGCCAACAGCATACGAGAATAAAGGAAGCAAATAGCACGTGGCAGAAATAATACAATAAGTTTATCACGCCGATTTGTCTCATCAACTTTCCTCCGATAACTCTCAAGCCTCTCAAACTTGAATGGACATTTTTTGCATGGAAAAACGTTCACATGAAAAAAAAAACAATTGTCCAGTTTCTCTCACAAAACTGCATGATTTTTCAAATTATTTATTCATTTGAAACGAGTGAGACATATTTCATTCAAGTTGTTTGCAATGGAACATCGACATCTTTCTACTTTTTATTCCGGTAGTACTGAAAACGACAAAAAAATTATTCGGTAATTCGAAAACTTGTATTTTAAGGGGCTTTCGCTGGCACTTTTGTAATGTAATAACGTTTTTATTTATTTATTAACAAGAATGGTCATATTTTTGCAGAAAATTGAAAAGTGATTCATTTTGTTATTAATGTAAACATCATAACAAAAATCTCGGTCAAGTCGCAGCAAATTTTAAATATTTTTTAGCAATACTCAGTTTTTCCTTTGAAGTCAACTTGATGATTGTCATCTGCTGATGCAAGCATCTTTTTGTTTAATAATTTTTTTAAACAATACTCATTACGTGCTCGTAACAGTAGGTCAACCGCTTAGACTCAAAGAATTTTTCTTGTTTTCTTTTTTAGTGATTTTCCATGCCCGAAACACCTACTGCGTTTGACCGCCAATCGTCATCGCGGTACTTTTTCAAAACAATTGCCTCATCCTTCATCCATATTTACCGATAAAAGGGAATTCAAACCAGACAAAAACAATCAATCGTCTGCCGAGTCTCGACTTCATCATCGCCATGCTCTAAGTAGAAAAAACAATGATAATCGACTCTCCTTCCCAGTGATAAGTGCAATCCTTGATGTTCGACCTCTAACTATCCTTGAAACGACCTTCATACAAAACGTTTATCCGAAGATAATTTCAATGTTTTTTACACAATATTAAACTTGATGCTCTTTATACAATAGGTATTGGTAATCTTTTTTCAATGTCTTTTACCCGATATAATCAAAGTCATTTCGATGCCATTTGTACGATATTCGTTACAACGACAAAATCATTAGTCCCCAAAGTCAAATGTCTTCGAAATCGGGTTTTGCCATCCGTCACCCGCGTATGTATTTTCACGAGCGTGTACGTGGGTATGAATGTGTGCGATGGGGCTTAGCGGTGTGTATACACTCGTGGTCGTTCGTGAATGTGTCAGGCGTCAGTGCCCTCACGAGCTATTAAGCCGCTTAGCACTATGGGGTTTACGTTGTGCGGCACGCGGGGCTCGAAGCTGGCGGGAACGAGAACGGAATGGGGTGTGTCTATCTACAGCTCTTTGCAACTCTTGATGTATACATGCTCCATGGTGCCCATGAGTATATTCAGTAGTCCGCCACCCTGGCCCTGCGCAACACACCATTATCCTTCCTTATCCATTATCCTCTACTTCCCGTACCAACTTATATGCTAGACATATGCAGCCAATGTTCTCGCAGCTTTACCGCTTTTCCAGCCTTTGTCACATTGCAATGGATTCCACAAGCATGTGCCACCGATCGAGCTGGTATTTTGATTCATCTTCAGGCTAGGAATCGATCTTGTATCCCTTGTGACGTACGTTTTCCAAATTTAAGAATTTGAAGGAGAAGAAAATTCTATGGGGAAAATTCGAACAATTATGTGGGCGGGAGAGGGGGAGGGGGGTTTGGTGCAGTTGAATCTGAGGATTCATTATTCGTAGTTCATTGAGGACTTATAAAGGGATCGATCATTAACGACACCCCGAACGATCTTTTCGTATGGGAATATTGAGATGACGAGGTTAGAATTTTGTGGCAAATTCATTACGGAATTTTGCAAATTTTTTTATTGAGATATATTGGTGAACTTTGACGTTAGTATTATTGAAAAAAAAAATGGTTAACAGTGAGGTTATTATTACTGAAGATAAATGGTAAACGGTAACGTTTTTATTATTGATAGAAATTGTTGACCGTTGACGTTATTATTATTGAAAAAAAGGTGGACGATGACGTTATTATAATTAAAAATTCAGCCGTTGAGGCGTGACCAATTAGTTCGATTTATTTTGGAAAGTATGATTGTCTGGAGAGTAAAAATTACGAAAGTGCCGATAGACAGGGTAGATTTTTGGAAAAAAAACGAACGCTTGCGATCATTCGTCACTGACAAATGGATACACATAAAAAATTATTGTTCGGCCGCATTCGGAGTTAATCGGGTGAAGAATTTTTCAGATACACGCCATGTATCATTTAAAAAATTCTACCGGTTTACACTGAACTTGTTTTGCAACGTAGCCGTAAACATCAACCAGATACAAAAAAAAAACTGAACAATACGTATTCCAGATATTCGAATCTCCCAGCAACCCCATAATTTATATACCTAGTGCACATAGCAGTCAATTTCACTCCTACCAAGCCTAAAAATTTATGAAATTTTCCTTGAATTTTCATTAGTCCTAACAACACAAATCCAAAACCACCCTTACCATCATCACAACTGATTTCCCATTCTATCATTCTCAATCTTTCCGCATTCCGAACACCAAAAAATCCAAAACCACGCTTACTATCGACTTCCCTATTTTCTACCATAGCCAAAAGTGAATGAACGTTCCCGATCCCAAATAAAAAATGTAAAAAAAACCGCAAGCCATCAATTTTTCGGGGGTTTCGATTTTCGTGCACAGGCCAACGAGAAACAGTTCGAGATAATCCTTCCAGTGGTCCCGAGTTCCGTAAGCTCGTCATGCATCCTTAAGTTACGTGAAGTTGGAAATTTGTCTTGGAAGTGTTACATTTTGGGATTGGGTAAGCGGTAGGAGCGTACAGGAAAGCTGAGCAGAGACCACGTATACATAATAATTGTATGAGCGGTTCGGGATTTTACGAAAGTACGTACATGTATAGATATACGCTGAAACCTCAGGGGGTGAGTTTGCACTGGAAGATACTTAGCTAAGCACTGACAGCAGCTCCGGGATTAAGGGGGTGAAATGTTATTATTGCAAGGGGTACGTCCTACGTTTCATCCCCCTGTCCCTCCGCCTCACTTTCTCGCTCCATCCCTCTGACACGATCCTTGCCTTCTTTCTACATCCCTCCCGAGACAGCTCCGCGTACGCCACAAAGAGTAACGCGAGAGACGAGTGGGAGGAGCCTGAGCGAGCTTCCGCTACTAAGTAGCCCGGTTAAGTATGTTGTTTAAGCCAACACTGTGCAAGTAACCATTTCGCGAAGGATAAATTGCGCTTGCCGCTCGCAGCGCTTGTTCCCTCGCTTCGCCCAGTATTCAATACACAAGGACGCCTCGAGTTTTACTCCTGCAAGAGAACGAAACTTCTACCCCGGTTTTACGCTCTCTGCAACAAATGACAAGGAAAGTAATGACAGTCTCGACGATCACTGTATATTGTATATATATATATTTATGAATCTTTCGCGACCCCGCTTTGGATTTCGGCGCACCAAACTTTCCGCAAAACGTAACGTGAAAATTGTAAATTTATATATAAAGTATAAAAAATACACTACTGTGCAGGAAAAAAATATGTTATGTATAATACTGTATTTAGGAGTGAATAAAACATTGAAGGATAGACGTAATAATAATTATTGTTAATCATAATAATAATTCTATTATCAGAATAATAATTATTACCATGTATCCTAAATCATTGTTATTATTATTGTTAATAATAATAATAACAATGCTTCATATGTTTAAAAAAAAATTCTAAAAAGTATACATATTTACTATATTCATATATTTAATAGTTTTTATGATTTAATTAAAAGAAAATATTTAATTAAATAAACTTCAGTATATTAAAAGTCTTGCAGGAAGAATTTTTTTAAAAGCATACCTAATAGCTTAATAGTAACGCTCGGAACAAATAAAACATAAAAACGCGAATGATTTTCTTTTCTACGATAAATAAAAGAAATCATCAATAAATGATAGGTAATTCTTCTGCTGAGGAAAATGATTTATTTTGTCAATTACTTCAGTCTCATATATTTGGTACTATCATTTGTTGTCCTCGAAAAAAAACGACCCCTTCATTCACCCCAAAAAATACTTTCATGCTCCGCATTTAGTTTCCATCAATTTTTCAAAGAAGTCTTTATTCGAGGCCGGAGTCGACGTTGTTTCGTCTGTATATTTCCACAGCCTGTGATACATGTTGCTGCGATCCCTTGGCTCGCTACAGATGTATAATTTCTTGTGTAAGCTGCGATTTGAACGGGTATTGAGTGTCTCGAGACTTTAAAATCGAACAAGAAAGAGAGAGGGGGAGAAAGAGAAAAAGAGAGAGATTGGAAGAGAAATGAAGGAAAAAGATTGCCAAGGTTCGCGCAATGTGTAACCGGCTTGGGAGGAGCTGCGAGTCAAGAGGATGAGGAAGCTCATTAACGGGAGCTTCCCCCCCCCCCCCTTTGTTCTAGCTTTCTTAGTCGATACCTTGATGGAGAGAACGAGCCAAGCCTCTTGCACAGGGGGGGAAACGGAGAAGGAATATCAGGAGAAGAACAAAGAAAGAAAGGGGGCGAGATATATATAGAGAGAGAGAGAGAGAGAGAGAGAGGGAGAAAGGAAAACTGGCAACTCTGACAAAGTTACGACTCCTGAATTTTGATTCTCGAATCGGTACGAGCTTCCACGAGATAAATGGATGCTGATGTATATATATATATGTGTGTATTTGATCACAGTACCCAACTGAAATTTTACTTATTTACATAAGTAGAGGAGACAAGAGTCTTTAATGGCGACAGCCTGAATTTTCTGCCTTCAGATCCTAAATATCAGTTCTCCACTTTTCCAACACTCTTTCTCTCTCCTCCTTAGTAGGAAATTACCGATCTCATTGTGTATCTCTGATACAGCGTATTGCAATCTGATATTATATGGAGATTCCATCCATCTCGTCTCGACCAAACAAAATTAAGACAAAAATACGCCGATTCGAAAAATCATTTATCAAGGGATCTGCATTTTTGAGAAGAGAAAATGATTTTTGTCTTTTTGGTAACAGGTTTGAGGGCCACCTTTGATGCACTGCGAAGGTTTTGTCAAAATTTATACGAAAAATCGAGTTTTTATTATTTTTGCATTTTTTCTTTGAATTATGAATTTTGTATTTTTTGCATTTTGCATTTTACTTGAAATTGTGATGTTCAGAGAGTCAGATCCTATCGAAAATGATCTCATATTTTTTTTATGTACTTGTTCGGGTTAACAAGAATTGCTATTCATTATTTTTCATTTAATAATAAATGATTCTACCTGTTATTTTTGATTGAAGGTCGATTCTTTTACCTTTTAATTTTTCGTAATTGACGAAATTTAAAAAAATTCTTGGTCGTACAAATGTTTTTACCATTATACCAGAAAACTGGATTTTGTTTCAATTATAATACGAATATTGTCAAAATTTTATAATGAAAAAAAAAAATCAGTCGACAAACTCATAAAAACCGTATATTGATTGTGAAGCATTCATTGTTGATCAGTATTCTCTAATAATAAACAAACTCAAATTTGACAAACCTATTTATTAATATCCTTGAAACCATTCATTATTTTCCAATAAATAAAATAAAGTATTCATAGTTTTCAACGAAATGAGTTTTCATCAGGCATAAATAAATACTAAAAAAATAAAATCTCCTGAATAAATTGTATTAATCCCCTATGCAATGCCGAAAAATTTCATTTTTTAATTTATCGCCTACTCAAACTGAGTCTCGTAAAACCGATCTTTCGATAAAAAAAAATATCGCAACCGTCTCACCGGGCAACTGAGGAATGCCCGAACAGCCCGAAAAATGTCATCGTTCAATAAACAACAATACCAATATCCCTATCATAAAAACAAAAATTGTGCACCCTTTCCGTTGATTTTTCGGAACACGAAAAATCCCGGGAAAGGAAATAAACAACACCTCGGTATTCCCAATTCCCCTCCCTCTCCCCTTAACAAGGTGTATTCCTGCCAAGCGATTTCTCTTGTTCCCGAAAAAATTCTCTTTGTTCCTCCTTCGTATCAAATTGCAATATCATCCCGTTGCTCGCGATACTTCATTCCCTCTGGATTACCAAGAGTGCCCTGATGATCGGAGATCGAAGGAAAAAAACGGACAAAATTACGAAAAAAA
>JAPYZJ010000860.1:0-34734 GCA_030522765.1 Ophioninae sp. B BG-2022a
GGAAGGAACAGGAGGAAAAACGAGGTGGGAAGCCGTAAAAACCCGGAAGGGTGTACGGGGTGGTACAACAATAAAAAAAAAAAAAAAAAAAAAAAAAAAGATACGGCCGTTTTATCGCAAAAAAAAAACGTATATTTTACCTCTCAAGGGAATCAAAATTTATAGGGTATTTTTCGTTGACCTAGAACTATGAAATTACGCAAGTAATAACGTCTTGTACTACAAGTACAGGAAAAAATCTCAAAACTATATATTTGTAATTAAATTTTTGAAAAACTCGGAAAAAATTGCGAGACTGGATTCCTAAACTATTTATAATATGTATCTACAAATTTGTACGGAACCTTCGATGGGCGAGTCCAACTCGCACTTTTCCGGGTTTTTTTTTCTTTTTGCTTTTGTCTGGAAGAAACGAGAATTGTACTGGTGCCGATTCGCATTTCCAGTAACCAGCTTTGAGATGGACGATGTCGGCTCGTTAACTGGACAAGTTGGTACCGCCCTCTACGTAGCACCGGAACTCAGTACCAAAGCGGACAAAGCAATTTACAATCAAAAAGTCGATATCTACAGTCTCGGTATAATACTCTTCGAAATGTGCTACAAGCCTCTCAATACCGGAATGGAAAGAGTGAAAGTTCTTTTGAATTTGAGATCCAAAGAGATCGTATTACCTGACGACGTCACGGAAACGGAAATGCCCAATCAAGTTCATCTTTTACGGTACGCGAGAAATTTTCGAAAAATTTTGTGAAATTTCGAAAGGAAAATTAAAACGGAGTTGAACCTGCGACTAATTCAAAGCGGGAAGAAAATTATGGGTTTCGTATGATTTTTTTTTTTCATAGAAAGAATATACATAGACATTTGGATTTTTAGATGTGTTTTATATTTTGATTGCTCGAAAAAAAATAGGTACGTTTTTTTTTTTTAATTTTTCATCGTTAATATTAATATTAAAAAAATCAAAATGATTCTTAAAGGAAACACCCGTACTTGGTGAACCAGGATTTTTGAAACATGTGCCAAATCCAGCAAATGGCAGCTTAATAAAGTCAATTGTGTGATTTTTTATGAAATTTTTGCTATATTTGAGAGCAAAAGTAGTTTTTATTTTTGGAATTCAAAATAATATTAAGGTTCAATGACAAGCTGCTGATGCAACGAAAATGTCTCACAAATTTCATCGAAATCGGTGGAATATTTTTTGAGTTAAAATTCGAGCAGTTGGGAAAAACATAATTTTGAGAAGAAAAAAACGCGTATGAACTCTCTTGGCGTCTTTTTGGAAAAACTTCAAAAATCCTTAGAATTTCGCTGTAAAAATTTGATAAAATATTCTTAAGAAATTTAAATATCAATTTATGGGAAAAAAAACGATTTTTTGAAATTTGTAAATGATCTTCATGTCTTTCGCCATAATCACAATAGTATACACAAAGTAAAGGCAAAACCATGAGATACAATTTTTTAAAGATAATTGTATGAAAAATGACGTGAATCTTCTCGAGCGTCATTAAAATATAAAAAAATTGAAAAAGTTTTCACCGTTGGGTAATCGAGATATTCGGTGGTAAAAATCGCAACCTTAATACGAGGTTTTACAGGAATTTATGAAAAAAGACAATTTTTTACAACAAAAATATTACGATTTCTAGACGGTCAAACTTTTTCAAATTTTACTCACAGTTGAGTATGATTGTTGAGAAGATTAATTAAGACTAATTAAAAACAATTAATCTTCGAATTTTTATAACCCAAGAATATCCTTAATGCGACGCATGCTGATTTAATTGATTAATTGAATTTTCCGATTCGCACCAGGTGGCTGTTGAATCATGACCCGAGTCAACGTCCAACCTCTCAGGAATTACTCAGCTCTGAATATTTGCCACCTCCTCAACTCGAAGAGGCCGAACTCCAGGAAATGGTTCGGCACACCCTTTCGAATAGTCAGAGCAAAGCGTACAAATATCTCGTTGGTTGCTGCTTCGATCAACAAGTCACACCCGCCGAGGACATAACATACGATATGAATTTACCATCGAGGGGAATCGCAAATTCTTTATCGGCGAAGAGCCAATTTATCCAAGAAAACGTGAGAGCCAAAGTCGTGGAAGTTTTTCGTCGTCACGGAGGCGCGAATTTAACGACGCCTCTATTAATGCCGAAATCCGGACAATTGTACAATCTTACTGATTCTTGCGTTACATTGATGACTCGTACAGGCAGCGTCGTTTCTATACCCCACGATCTTCGGGCCCCTTTCGCGCGTTACGCTGCTTGGAACAACATTACGAATATTCGTAGATACGCGATCGAGCGTGTTTATCGAGAAAAAAAGGTGAACAATAAGCGAGTCGTATTATTTAAATTTATTGAATGACTCATTTGTTGAATTATTGAAATTTATTGAATGAATTTATTGAATGAATTTATTGAATGACGATTGATTATTGAATTTATTGAATGAATTTATTAAATGACGATTGATTATTGAATTTATTGAATGAATTTATTAATTATTGCATTTATTGAATGAATTTATTGATTATTGAATTTATTGAATGAGTTTATTAATTATTGCATTTATTGAATGAATTTATTGATAATTGAATTTATTGAATTGAAATTGACTCAATGAAATGCCTGAAAACACTCGGATTATTTTTTTACTCTTTATCTTCAAATTATCCAGATTTTATTTAAAAACCGTTAACTGAATTCAGGTTATACGATGTCTCATCAATTCTAATTCATTAATATTTAATCCACCATTTATTAACCCGTTAGGGACTGAATTTTTGAAATTCGAATGTTGTGTTTTTATCTTTATATTTGGGTTGAATGATGACCAGTTAATACGATGATGACAAAAAAAAATTCAAAATCTCCTAATTTTTGTGTTTTAGACTGTTGCCATATGGCAACGCTAGGTTTGTAGTTTTTTGATGTATGATCCGTAAATTAAATTGACTACTTACGTTGCCACATGGCAACGATTTTCTTTAATGGGTTAAGTTGAGGAATAATTTCGTAACGTTTTTATATTTTCTTTTGCTTCGCAACGATTTTTTTTGCTGTTTGGCAAAGTGTATAGTATTCATTCGATACAACTCTTTCTGCTCTACAAAATTGTACCAATCGTATTTTTAAGAAATTTAATTTTTTTTTTTCAATACTTTCGAAGTTTAGAAATGAAATATTTGAAGCAACATTTTCGACATCTGTTTTTCATCGAGGCCGAAAAGCTGCTGAAACAGCTCGGGCCATTTGCAACGTCGAAATTTTGTGTTTGGGTTTGTTTGGGTTCGACGATTGTCAAACAGCAAAATAAAAATCGTTGCTAAACATGAGAAAATATAAAACTGCTACGAACTAATTACCCAACCTAATATTTGAAAATGTTGAACTTTTATCGTCGTATCGAAATAATGTTGGTTTTCTCGTTTTTCACAGGTGCACGGATTTCACCCTCGCGAGTTGTACGAGTGCGCTTTCGACATAATAAGTCCTACAGCCAATAATCTCATGATGGAAGCAGAGCTCATTTGCATAGCTTGGGAAATATTCAGCGAGATACCCGAATTGAGAGATCGAAATTTCACCGTTCGACTCAATCATACCTCTCTCTTGCAAGCGGTACTCATGTATTGCGGTATAGAGCGCGAAAAGTATGGAGACATATATTCGATACTGTGCGACGCGAGAGACGGAAAATTTTCGAAATTTCAAGTGCAAACGCATCTCATAAGCTTGTGCTTGACCGATCAAGCGATGGAAACGCTCTTCAATCTCTTTGAGACTGAAAGCTCGGTGGCGAAAATAGCCAGCGTTTTGCGAACGATAACGAGACGAAAAGGCGATGCAGCCGCGTTGGCCAAGGAGGGTTTGCGCGAAATGGAAATCGTCATAGCAAACGCTGAAGCATTAGGGGTGAAAGTAAGGACAAATATTTCAGTCACTTGTGATTTTGGTCCCATTTGAAAAATTATGCGTGTCCAATGTTGATAACGATCAATCTGAGCGAAATAATTTTTTAGATAAAATCATCGTATTTTACTGAAAACGAGAAATTGATAAAAAAAAAAAGAAAGAATTTTACTAAAGATTTCTAATCGGTTCTTTAAAATGTACATTCAAAAAACAGTAAAATTATTTTTTATTGGAAAACAATTTTCATTGAATACCAAATTCAAATTAAATGGAGAAAAAACATCGAAGGATTTTTTCGGACGAGTTGAAAACACTAAAAACGTACAAAAAGTAAAAATAATTGTTTTTTATTTCTCAATATTATTTCATGTCGGAAGAATATTTTTTTAAAGTAAGAATCCGACAGAAATCCTTATAGTTGTAAACAATAATTGAAAATGATGAATAATTGAATGGACTTAATTAACGAACACGAAACTATGAGCTTTCAACAAACGACATTTTAATATCAATCGAATGATATTGTTTGGGTTTGTTTGGGTTTGTTTGGTTACCTAACGGAGTAATATTGGAGTATTTCGTAATCAGACCTGTTATTTTTTGTGTCCAGTGGCCAATCACAGTAGTACCGCTTCTGGTGTACAATACGCAGCAGCACAGCGGTGTAACGTATCAAATAACGTGCGAGTCGAAGCGTCGTCGTCGAAAAGGTGGTCAGGAGGTTCTAGCGGCTGGTGGTCGTTACGACAACATGCTAAAGTCTTTTCGTCGTGTACTCGAGCGTACGGGATTGGCGAGTAACGAGGTGAAGCAATACGGAGTTGGAATAAGTATCTCATTGGACAAGTTGGTTGGTGTCGTCGCGGAGACGACGAAAGAATTTTCCGAGGGAAAATTCGGGATCGACGTTGCCGTTTGTTGCGTCGACGGATTGCCGAAGCGCGAGCAAGAAATGGCTGATGTGCTTCGTGAATTGTGGACTCTCGGGCTACGCATTACGACGTTGGATCTCTCGAGCAGCGAGGAAGTTCTCGAATATTGTCGGGAGAACTCTATAACTCACGTTGTTATGCTCAAATGCGGAGAAAAGGGAAATCTCCGTGTTCAAACTTGGGAACGCGATAGATATCAAGATCGAAAAGTCAATACCAACGATTTGTTGGATTACTTGCAAAGGCAAACGGAAAATTTGATACCCGCTTTGAACAGATCCGAAAGTAAAATAAGCACGATTAACGAAACAGCCGTTACATCCCACAATCCGGCTAACGTTAATATCAATTTTGTGCTCTCCGAGAGGGACAAGATTTCCGGGAGCGGAAGACGTAGCTTCAAAAACACCATTCTTGCACAAATGACATCGTGCCTACAGAGAATCTCACACAAAATCACTATCGAGGTTTTCGCGGTTTTTCTGGAAATGAGCGTCGTGAGGACAATGATCAGCTTGCTTGAGATTGATGAAAAGGAACAAGACTTCGAGAAGAGCATTCAGTTAGTTATAGACAAGTAAGATTCGTCGATCATTTACTAAACGCCAGTACTCGGGTCATACACAAAATAAATTAATAATTCTAGTGTTCATTTTCGATATTTTCAAGTTTTTATATTTTTCAATCGAACGTTCTAATGTCGTTAATGAAGAAATATGAAGAGCAGGGGACTTTTTGGAAGATAATTCATCGGGTTTGTTTGGGTTTGTTTGGGTTAGCATAGGACTTTTTGGAAGATAATTCATTGGGTTTGTGAGGGTTTGTTTGGGTCAGCATAGGATTTTCTGGAATATAATTCATCGGGTTTGTTTGGGTTTGTTTGGGTTAGAATAGAACTTTCGGAAATATAATTCATCGGGTTTGTTTAAGTTTGGGTTAGCATAGAACTTTTTTGACAATAATTCATTGGCTCGTTTCCTCAGCCTATTGGAGCTTTATGTGTGAATCACAGCTTTAACGCTGATAAATACTTTACGCAGTCATTATCGATAGTTATAGCGCGTTTAGAGCTGATCGCGAAATTGGAGCAGAAAAGTTCTCGTGAAGTTCAAAGGTTACGTTTCTCTATCGTATTCTACGTTCAACCGATCAGTGCGAGCCGTTTCGGTATTTTTGGGGCTTTGAAGTATACACGAAAATCGTGATATTAAAATATTTTAACAGTCAAACTCCCGGTAGATCGTTGAAGAAGATAATATACGATTACGTATCTGTTTCTGTTTTCTAGGCATCCACGACACAAAAAATACATAACGCAGATCTGCGAGGAGATGAGCGAAGTCCGGAACGAGAAGCAACGACCCGTTATCGGTCTTTACAGCCTCGTCGACAATCGATATATTATCCTAATGTAGATCTGTTCTTTCGATCAATGTACAAAACCAAACCACTGCGGAGAATCATATACAGTTATATATTTTTTCCAATACGTTTTCTGCATTCGTTTCGACTCCGTTACTATTTCCGACAACGCTGAAAAATTAGTAATATTCGCATTACGATTTGCATAGAAAATTGACGGGACATTCGAAATTTTTCATCGACGAAAGTATTTATGAAAAAATTCTTTGTTCCTGGTTATTTTCATTGTTAAGAAACTATGAAGATAGGACGTTCGTAATCTACAACAAAATAGAATTTTCGTTTCCGTATGTTAGAAGATACTCGATTTTCAATATTTTCGAACAAAAGCGTTTTTAGCATTTTTTTTTCTCAGCATCGTTTTCAAATGCAAAAATGAAAAATCAAGTTTCGTCGATTTTGATTACATCGAATGAATCACAGAATTTATTTAAACTTTTGTCATCAACAGGTACGTTTTTGAAAATCGATTGTAGACATTTCTTAAATGTGAAAAATCACATTTCCACATTCGAAAAAGCACGCGATCACTTCGTCAGGTTCAAAAACGGGTTTCAAAAAGGGCGCGTGAATACAACGTTAAAAAATTCAAGATGGCCGCGAAGAGTTGGGAATCCACCAACCGTTCGTCCGGACAACTGTAGCCTTGTATACTTCGCGTAATCTTACGAGTGAAATGTGTCATTTAGAATGCAACGATTCTACGTTTAAATGACGGATGTACGGTGATGAAATAATAGATTAATGGGGAGGATGTAAAACGAATAGTTCGATGATCCGTGGACGCGGAGATCGTGATAACAGAGCGAAGAACTTAGTGGGCGTTGTAACAATACGCGTTAAGAGGTTATGTCTACCAGGGTCTCTAATCGCGACGTCGAATCGAAAATGTCAAAACAATCGGATACTTTGGATCTCGGGAAGTGCATCGGTTCGCGACTGTGGTACGTCGCAACGATTATACATCGTCAGGAGTCAATTGACCGTTGCAGGCATCGCCGAGACGTGAAGAAATTAAAGAGCTTAATCAGCTCTTGGTGAGTCACGGAATATTATTTCGTTCATCCTTGCTATGAAATGCTGTTTTTTTTTCACTTTTCGAAACTACATCATCAATCTTCATCTTTTAAACCCAAACAAACCCAATCTCGATCGTCTTTTCCATTACTTTTCCATTCTACCAACTGAAGTTTGTTCGGGTTTGTTTTTCACGCGTTCTTTTCTGTCCTGTGTTTTCAGCGTGGAACAAGGACCCGAAAAGAAGAGATGGATCGCCTACAATTTATCATCCCTGATCGACAACGACGAAGAAGCCAGACGGAGACTTGCGCGAGAGGAATTTGTTTCTACCCTTAACCTGCTCGACACGCGAATGCCGGATCATTCAAGAGAGGTATCCGTCTGAAAAATGTTATATTTTGCCGTTACTACTTCCTGATAATAAATGTACACCCGTTTAGCGATAAGAGTAATCAGCGTCGATATCTCTGTTGCAGGAATTACTGAGACTGTTCGAAGCAGTTGAAGCTGCTGTACAAAAGACTGAAGTTCCTATCAGCCAGTTGAGTCAGGAGACCCTGGAATGTCTGGAAACTAATATGCTTCAAAACCCTAGCTTGGTACATTGGATAATAGACAGATTACTTTGTATCTGGTTGCCGTCGAGGTTCGCTCAAACAGATTCGTTACTGCAGGAAGTTTATTTCAGTAGCTTAAGAAAATTGCTCGACGCGTTAGTTTCCTCGAACGCCTACGAGGTAAACGTTCCAGTTACGATATCGCACGACCATAGAAAAAAGAGTATCGATAAAGTTGCGAAAGTACGTCCGGAGGTGCTATTGTTATCGATCTTATCAAAGCTCAATATGACGGACGCTAAAGAAGACGAGCTGCTGGAATGGCTGTACCCGGCTTTGCTCGAAACGTCGATAAATTTCGATCACCTCGAGCTCGCTCTGTACTCCAGAAAAAATCCAAAATTTTATCGCGCCTGGCACGAATTCATCGACGCTGCGTACTTCAGGTGTCGTCAGGTGGACAGTTTGGACGTTGCCCTTAAAGTTGGGAAAATACTGTTCCGGCTAAACGAAGGGTCGATACGCGTGAATGTCGAGGAATTGTTGAAGCGAGTGCTGCGAAGGCGAAGCCACTGGGTGACGGAAATCCTCGTAAGTTTTTTGCAATATCAAGTCGGATAAGTTTCGTTTCTCGTAAGATCGTTTTTCAAAATTTTCTATACAAAACCTGTATCATCCGTTTTCAGGACATATGTTTCGTGTTTCTTATGAACGAAAGATACGACGAAGTCGAAGAAATCCTGAGCATTCCAGCCCTCGAGAACTTTTGGTTTCCTCTGTTGTTCAAACTTTTGAAGGATTGTCCGAACGTGCCGATACTTCCGGACGTCGAGAAGTCCCCGAGCTGCACGGGGATTTCCGGTGCTCTCAGTTTTGTGCTAAAGAAGCTATCGACCCAAGGATGCAACGATCCAACGTTGAAACGCTTGAAGAGCACCGTGGAATATCATACGAGAGTATTGAATTGGATTTTGAAAGAAAAACAGATGAGCATCGAGAACGTCGGTGATAGTCGATCGTCGAGCTCTATTTGCCACGATTTCAGTGCTAAATACGTTCTGAGTCTTCTCCAGGAACACAGCGTGTTGACCGTCTTAAAAATGACAACGAATATTCACGAAAAATCGTACGAAGACATAAACGCTTTATTGAGCGAAGAGGACGCGTCGAGAAACACGTTTCAGGCCTATCGCGCTTTACTCGCCGGGTTAAAAGCCGTTCTTCGTTGCGACACGTACAACGAGAATTATCAGCGCGTTGCGGATCATTTGGACGAAATGGAGAAACTTCTAGGTTCGCTATTCCCGCTTGATCTACGAATGCAAGTTATCGAGAATGTGTTCTCGTTGTTGTTCCTGCGATACGAGGATTTCGCTGATTCGGACAATACCTCGGACATCGGTGAGGACGAATCCACCACAACCGGAAACCAAACACATGTTCCCCCATCGGAGGTTGGCTTTGTTTGCAACAAGTACGCGATTCGTGAAATAATCACTCGTCTCAGACGTAGCGTGACGGGACTCGAGCTCGAGTTCACCGATCAAAAGAGAGACGGCGGAGTTTCGACAGCGATTCGCGAAAGCCTTGAAAGCGGCATATCTCGTATGTCCGAAACGTTAACCGATGCAGCCTGGCGTTTAGAGATTTTGACCAGTCGCGATTTCGTCGAGCGTCAAGGGAGACCTGACGCATCACTTTCGATATCACCAGTCTTTAACGATCCTCCTTTCTTCAGGGATGAAAGATTAGGATACTCGGCTAACACGAAACACAAAACTATGTTTTACAAACCCAGCGGAAGTTCGTCCGATTCGAGCGAATTCATCAAGTCCGATCTTGATGTCAGCTCCGAAACTGGCTCACAAGGGAACTCCAGACGCAAGAAACGATCGAAAAATCATTCGTCACGGTCGACGAAAAGTTCGAGCCTTTTTCGAGAGTCATCGAAGAATCGAGAACGCACGGTGAATTGTATGCTCGCGTCTAAGGAAGGCCTTATTTTGCAATGCCTCAGAAAGGGTGACTACGACAAAGCTATTCAAGTTATAGAGGTAAAACTGTATTCTGCTTAAAGTATCATTGCTTCACTTATATTGGCACATTTACTGAACTTTATATTATGCATTGATTCATTGCTGAATTTCTCGTTTGACTTCCGAGCAAACTTTTCGAGAAAGAAGAAGCAATACGTTAAAGATTTCAAAATTCGTTTTTTTTTCTTCTAGAAATTTAGTATGTAAATGTAGAGACTTGTGAAACCTAATTTTATCACAAATTTCTTATAGCAGTCTCCAACTGTTCGTACGCGTCGATTTCAAAGAGCGTTGGCTTGTACTTTGTCGGTTTGGCTTCTTCGCCCGATTTGCTCGGTTGCTCGACGAGTATACCCGGTTCATTGTCGGCGTAATACTTTTTCGCAGCTGTGATTCTTTTGTTGGGAAAACAAAAACTGCACCGAAAACAGCAGCAGCACCAGCCTAAAATTTCATTGATTCAGAAAGGATTAAAAACTCTTTAAACCCACTGGAAGATCTTTTTAAGTAGTAAAAATTCCGAAACAAATCTGCAATGAATTCAAGATGCATAGCGTCCGAAAAACTCGGAAAGTCGCACGAAGAATCGTGGAATTTAAAAAAATTAAAAATTTTCTTTTTTAATAAAAAAGTATTTTTTATATATGAATGAAACTTTCCAAGATTGTCAATTCTTTTGGACCGTTTTTCAAATTGGCTTATGTTTCAAAACTCCAGGAACGATTTTTCGTCAACGTCGAACTGAACTTAGTGAGAACGATGAGACTAAGAAAAAAAATGGAGAATTCGGTGAACCTTTTTGGCACCAAGCGGGCACAGCGATGCAAGCGTATATGCATAGCCAAACTTTCACGACGTTCCAAGTTCTCGCGAGAATTTTTCGCGCTTCCGTTTTGTTCTTGGCGTTTCGATAATCATAAGCGAGACAGGCGAATGCTTTGGCGCCGAATTTCGACAATTCCTCTTCGGTGCAATTTTTCGGTTTGTCGAAATCGACGATTTTTTTTATCGCGTCACCAGCGGTCTCTTCCGGTTGATCAGTTTTCGTATAATTGTACGTCAAGTTGCTTCTTATCGCGTCCGCGATTTGTTGATCGTACTCGGCCTGCAAACTTTCATAATCGTATGTCGCTATTTCCGTCTCGTTGACTTCATCGGATGGTGTAGTTAATTCGGATTTGAGAAATGTATTTTCGGTTTTCTTCCCGTTTGTCTCAGGACCCTGTGATGATACGCCATTTTCAGAACTGGTTTTATCGTCCTCGTATTCTTCTATGCGTTCCGTCGTCGCGGAAGCTTCTTCAGAAACTTGCGTATTCTCGTGCTCATCCTCCACCATCGTTTTGTTTCTAGGACTCATCGATTCCACGAGATCATCGGAATGTTTATGAGCGCCCAAAATATCGTCCTCGTTTTCGTCCCTCTTCGGACGATTTCCGGTGACGAGGGACTTTGAATTATTCGTCACTTCCAATTCGGATGAAACATGGCTTGGGGGCTCCAGTGCTGTTTCAAAAAAATACTGTGCAAACGAAAGATCAAAAGACCATTTTCAAAAGTGGCAAAAAATTATAGTCAAATTTTTAAACGGTAAAATTATGCAAGCTTTCAGCAGTATCAATAAATCAGCTATTTATTAAATCTCCTAATCAAGATATTAGTATTAATTAAATGAACGGATAAATTTCCGAGAAAATAAAAAAAAAACACATTTTTTTATATTTTGATGAAAAATTCATGTTTTTCTAAATTATGATGATTAAAAGAAATCTTGTAATTTCCCAATTTGGAAAATGATTAACATGAAAATTCCTGAACCTTGTCGAGTTCGTGTTTGTATCCAGCGATGAAAGGCTTTTCATTCTCCGCCAAATTAGTTTCTTCGAATGTCAACTGTGATTCAGGAAGGTATAGGGAATATTTCTTCGCGGCTTCCGCAGCTCGACGATTGTAGTGTTCAACATGAGAATGTAAGGGTTGATATCGTTCTTCGTCCCCGGCAAGATCCACGATGTCTTCGATATCTTTCAGGTCAATCATTTCAATTTCGCTTTCGTCATTTCCTTCGTCGTCTTCACCAGCCGATATCACGAAAGTTTTGCGATCGTGCAAATCAATCTGGAAATTGATAACGTTGAAAATTCGATCGAATATTACGATGAGTCTTGATTAGGCAGTTATGGGTTTGAACCCTGTAGGGTGCAGGCCAGAAAGAGTTTGTCACTTCGGGAAAGGCCAATATCATTACGATCATACAGTATCCCATAGTGAATATTAATTATTTATTCATGACACTGAATCGTTTGTACTATTGATCAACTGTCACTATTTATCTATTTTCAGACGCGCGCATCCGATTTTTTTTTTGACACTGTCATTAATCCACCAATTTCCGATTTTCAGATGTTCGGCTTGAAGAATAGTCGTCTGGAGGGAGAAATTTTATTTTCGCGCGCTATACACACGTTCAGAAAAGAAATGAGAGCGCAGTGGGACAGCATGGATAGCGTGGATTCAACTGATGGCGTTTCGGAACAATCGACATTGCAGGTCAGTTTAATTTTCTTTTTTAACTGACTATTGATTATTTCATGAATTTTCAACTGATATTAAAAACATCACCCGATGTACCATTGTTGATCGAGTCGTTCGTCGATCTCGCTTTTCACGAGGATTTGCATTTAACAATTGAAAACTCGCGCAGGAATTGTGAAAAAGTTGAATGAAATTTATCGTTAGGAAAAAAAGTTTTTTTCGACAAACCCAAACAATCCATTTTTTATTCTTCATTTATTTGGTTTTTTCGTCGTAAACGATGTTTGAATAAATCTTTGATGGACATAGCTATAAATAATAATGCTTTTGATCAATCAACGATATTTCCAACTTTCCCTAGCCCAAACAAACCCAGGCGTAATAAAAATCCGATTGTTTGAAATCCACAGAACATCAGAAAGGCGGTGCAGGACGGATATCAGAAATCTCGTACGACTAGTCAAATCGAAACGTTTCTGGCTGCGCAAGAGCCTTTGGTGCGTTTGATGAGTACGGACGCGACGAGTGCGAAAGAGTTGTTAACAATGGCGTCGTTGGATCTCGCTTTGACAATGCCGAGGACTCACCAAGATTCGATAAATCTGAGCGACGTTACGATGAGTTATTTGAGATCCTGTAAAAAGTTTGGAAACACGCGTTTTCAATCCTTCTTCGAAAACATCCATCAATTGTTGTACGAAGATCGAGGCAATTTGTCGATAGGAAGGATACTCTGCGACGCGCGTATA
Source organism: Ophioninae sp. B BG-2022a (assembly GCA_030522765.1). Taxonomy (NCBI): domain Eukaryota; kingdom Metazoa; phylum Arthropoda; class Insecta; order Hymenoptera; family Ichneumonidae; species Ophioninae sp. B BG-2022a. The sequence goes on from JAPYZJ010000860.1 coordinate 13,188, forward strand.
CCACTGTCCGTGAAGGAAGCTCGTGAGAAGAACGAATATTGGTCGCGTTTGTCGAAAAAGCTCGATGCGTTTAAGCAATCCAGTCTGGAAAATTGGGAAAGTAACATTGACGACGATGGCTCGATTGAATGGTCTGATAAAAATTTACAAGATCTTATCACAATGTGTGACAACGGGGAAGTTTATTTGAGCCGATTGTACGCCCACTTGAAATTATTACGAGCGATAGTACCCGAAAGTTGTACGAATCTCGGTGATAATTTGCAACTGCTAGAAACATCGTTGGATACGTACATCGGCGATCAGATATTTCGCTTGAACATCAAGCTGGAGGAGATCGAATCGATCGCGTCTCGACTCGGCGTCGATCTCGTTCATAGTATCCTCGTCAATTGTTGTCCAAAGCTTCCGTGTTACCCCGTTGAACGTGGCAGCGATAACGACACGTGGGGATTCGTAGTATTGAATAAAATAAAAAATGCGAGCTCGGATCGCACGTTTCACGATCCTGATCAATGCGTGAGAGAAATCTTGTCGGAGCTCGTTGAAAAGCTTAGAGAAGAAACGTTATCGACTGATCCAAAGCTGAGACCAATCGATGCAAAAGAGTTGGCGAAGAAGCCTAAAATTCGCGACGTTTTGGCTAAAACTCATCGTTTAGCTACGCTAGATCTTTGCAATCTCTCGTTCGGTCATCACACTCTTGCGTTCTTCGTAAACGTCTGGAATTTAGCTATGATACACGCTCTCCTGGTAGTCTGGTCCAAGGATCCTCCGATCGGTAATCTTCGTCACGAGATATCGTTTTCGAGTGTTGGTTATGATATCGGTGATCTCGGCACCGTTAGCTTGGCGGCACTCAGATCGAAGCTTCTCGGACAATCACAGTTGTGGGGTTCGCGATACTTTTCACAAACGGCGGAACTCAACGAACCGGCTTGGTTGGACCTGGATGTGCCATTCGAGCCGAGAGTCTTGTTCGCGATGATAAACGAGTACGAGGATAGTCCAGTTGTACGAGTCTACGAATTGGAAACGTTGGACGCGGATTTAAGAGCGGCGATGAACGATTACGTCGATTATCACGAAAACAGAAAAACGAGCGGGCAACAGTCGAGGGGAAGAGTCACTTCCGGAACTGAGCTTGTACGATTGTACGATGTTTTAATGGGAAAGAGGTCTAGTTCGGGAAACGAAGGAACGATCGATAAGGATAATAACAATGCCAAAGCCGAGTGCGAATTTGCTGGATCATTTCGCTACTCGTATCACGTGAATTTCTCCTATGAAAAAGAACCGCATACCGGAGACACTTGCGAAGCAGAGAAAGCGAGCGATGAAATTCCGTGGCAGAGTCGCGTAGTCAAACCAAAGTTCTTGCAATATCTTGAGGGTCGTTGCTGGTTACTGTCGTATCTGGTACAAAGGATACACGACGAGAGCCCAACGATACTAGACAGTAACTGCGAAAACCTTGGTCGCACGGCCGCATTGGAAAATCTCTTGAAATCAACTTGGATCAACGATCTCAAATATCTGTACGACAACAACGAGACTGTTGCCGGTTTGCGTCAGGTGACAGCGACGAAAGAGATGTGGGACACTTTTGAAACGCTTTTGGCTAGCGACGAAGCAGCAAAATGTTTGACGATACTTAAGGCTCTTCCGGAGTCGCTGGTCTTCAAAAATATCGAGTTGCAACGCTTGACGGACAAGATTCTCGCCAAATTAGCGACGAATACCAGCGATCGTAAAATCTCTGATATCATGAGCTACATCTATCAAATCAAGGACGAGCATATTTTGGCCCAAATTATTCTGGAGAACGTGAATGATTTGCCAATCGAGGCTTGTCAGGAATTACTTATGCACGTACTCAGCCACAGAAATAAGGACAAACTACCGGCTCATTGTAAATCACGAATGAACGAAATATTATGTCAGGCGACGGTTTTTCGAAAAACGTTGCCATATTGCGCGAAGAATACCGAGTGTGATGACGAGGCCTGGCGCAACGTCGTTTATCATACGGAAAAAACGAATCCCGTGAAAATAGTCAAATCGCTCATTGACGCGAATCAGTACGAACTCTGCCTCGAGTGGCTCGAGTATCAAGCTGTCTCATCCGAGATACATTCTTTCATAACTCAGGATCTCCTTGTGGGTTTACTCACTCACGGCAATAACGATTTTAAACACCCGTTGAAACTATTGAGAGTTTTGCCCCTGAAGAAATCGCTGAATCTCTGTAAAAGCGTACTGGGTAAACTGGAATCGATAGAAGCGTTGCGTTTCGTGGTTAGCTACCTTTGGAAAAACAGCGAATCCACAGAGAGTGCCAAGTTCCGTGGATGCTTGCTTGGCATAGATATTCTGGAACAATTGGAGATCAAGGAGCGACGTTTCTACATTCATTTGATCGAACAACCGCTTCTAATGCTCGAACAATTGTTGATGAACTGCCGTCTCGACAGCTTGCAAAAAATCGTCGTTACCGTTCACGAAAAGTATCGAAAGAGTGACCTCTACGTGGAACTCTTCGACGAGACTCTTAGGTTTTATGCGAAAAAGGCGTTGGACTTTCGTGTCGCCGTTCAAACTGACGCTACTGATAAAATCAAGGATGCTTCTGTTTCTAGCAACACCAGTCAAAGCGGGGATTTTGTTATGCCCGTTAACATTCCTACCAAAGAGGATTGGATACCCAACGACAAGGTTAGCTCCGGACTACTGTTTCTTATCTTCGTTCCCAATGGAAATACACGAGTCGATGAACAAAGTGGTAACGTTCAAATTTGCAGGCTAGGGAATGCAGTTGTTGCCGCGTCGTCATATTCTCCATGTTCAACAGACGACATCACTGTCGTCGTTGCGGTCGCGTCGTTTGCGGAGCTTGCTCACCGCAACGCATGAGACTTCCGAGTTATCCGAATTCCGTGCCGGTTCGCGTTTGCAACGATTGCAAACGCCAGAGTCTCGTGCAGCTGCAAACTGCGCCGTCAACTCCGAGTAGCGAAACCTTTGATTGTTGGCGCTTGAACGTTGACGAGACTCACAACAAGACTCTCAGAGATGAATTTTCATTCGAGAACGCTCCTAACATATCGCTGTGTCTGGCTATATTGAATTTACATTCCGATCACGAAGCATATTCCAAGTAAGTCAAATTTGCAAAGTATAACGAATAGGGAAAATGATTTTTCACTGTACTTTTTTCCAAAACTAATTTTTTACTGAAATCGTAAGAATTTCATTGAAACGACATTGAGGATTCTAAAGCGAGAACGGCTTCAATCGCAACTCGTTAATTCGTTGTCTTTGTTACAGTTTTCTTCTGGACCGATGCGACGAAATGAAGTTTCTTCTGCGTCCCGACAGCAACGGCCGGGTCAATCCCGAGATAGACCACGCTCTGATAATAAAGATGATCCGATCGTTGCTAGTGGCTGCAAAAGTCAAATGCGCCGAGCTGGGTCTCAACACAGGTTTGACCCACTGCGATCGTTTTCTCTCTCACGTCGATCTGATCGCGACGTTGGTAAATTCGGAGTGTTCGCATTTGATACCCCGGATGGATAAGGACGATTATTTGGACGACCACACGTTGAGAAAATTACGGGACATGTTGACGGAGAAGGAGCAATGGACGATCGCGTTGGACGTCAGTACGAAAACGGGCTTGGATAAGCAAGGTGTTTGGGCCGCGTGGGGAACCGCTTGTCTCAAAGTTGGTTATTACGAACGTGCCAGAGAGAAATTCAGTCACTGTCTCGACAGAGTATCGCGCGAGGATTCGGACGACTGGGTGATGCTTTCATACCCGTGTGACTCTCACGAGCGAAGCAAAAGGACGACCGATGAGCATTGGAAGTCGAGCGACGAATCAACGAGGAGAAGCGTTAGTTCCAGCAAGTCGTTGGAGGGTTTGAAGAATCGTCCGAGCAAAGATCCACCGTTGCTCACGGAAATATTGCAAATATTGGAAAAGATAAACCCCAACGATGCTTACGCTAATCAAAATACTACCAAGCCTTGCACTGGAGCGCAAGAGATTCTTAACACCTTGAGCAATCTCAAAGCTATAAGCCAAGGCCGCTTCGCCCCCGTGCAATCGTGGACGAATAAAAAAAATACTCGTTATCAAGAGAGCCTCTATTATCTCTTGATGTACGGGAGCTTCAATTCGATATTGGAATTCTTCGTGAAACACGGCGAATACGAGAAGTGTCTCGCTTACATTATCGAAAATGATCTCGAACCGGAACTCTTCATGAGCAGTGTTTTTCTACCGTGCCTGAAAAACGGCGATATGATGAATCTTTGCGAAGCCATGAGATCGAAGGACTCGAGTTTGGTAACGTTCAAGAAATATCTTCTGCACACTTGTCACAGTCTCGAGAGAAAACAATTGTTGCACACTTTGCATCAGCTACAATTGTTCATGAAGGATTACGTCAGAGCCGCAATGACGTGCATACGTTTTTACATCACCGACGCGGTCAGCTACGAGGATCTTTGCTCCCGAACCCGCCTTCTCGTTGAGGCCCAAAAACATCTCGAGTCGGAACTGCAGCTCGAAAACTTTGGCAAGAAACGACGAAAGAGTGTCACGTCAACTATCAGCGGTCAAAACAATCTCACTCTAGAAATGGATCCCATCGAGATCGATCGACACATCAATACGATTTCGAGACAAATGGAAATCGCTAAGTTTCTCGGCAGCCACGAACAAGAGGGCAGATGCGTCAGCGAATTTATGACCAAACTTTCGTACATGGATAGTGAAGGCTCCTCCAGTAGAAACGTTCCAACCCTCTTTGGCAACCAACAGGAAAAAACTCATTTGGCCGTTTTAGCGATTCTCTGCGGACGCGACGTCGAGGAAGGTTTTGGTATTGCTTTCCGCATAATGCAAGGTCAGTCTTTTCGTCCTATTTCCATTCTTGATTTCCATGGCTCTTTGAATTTTTTTTTTTTTTATGAAACGTTTATTATGTTTCTTCAAAGTTTGTTTTTATCACTAAAAAAACGTAATCAATGTTTATAACTCGTTTTTAACATTTCAGACTACAATTTGCGACCACAAAAAATGTATTCCTTGGTCGGTCACATGCTGGCTCTCGATCGAAAAATCGGGTCTATCGAGCAGCTGATAAAATGTTGCCGAAGCTCGGGTGCTCCAAATTCCAGTACCATATCCGATCGTGTACTCGCGCACTGCGTTAAACTGCTCCTTGATCGATCGCGCCCGGATTCCAATCCAAGTCCGAAGGACCAAATTGACGGTCTCATTAGAATAATAACAGACGTCGAGCTCAAGGTAATTCATTTCGGTGTCCATCTTCTTCGTTTTTTGGAAATGAGATAAATAAATCGTCGCGTTAATTGAACTAATTATTTATCTATTATTTATGTTTTTTCAGAAATACTTTAACGTTTAAATTTCTTTTTACAGATCGACTCATACATAGAGAGTAGACAATTGAAAGCAGCGTATCTACTCGCCGTCAAGCACTCAAGGGCTCAGGATATACGAAAAATTTTAAAAGAGGCTGACAGGATGGGTCAATTGGCTATCAAGTCGATATGCACAAAATGGCTCCAACAAACACAAAAATCGCGGGCCGATGTGTGATACGAATTGACCCAAAAAATCTTCCTTCTCCATTAATTTCTCGATTGTTGATACCGCACGGTCGTTGACATAACGTGATAATATTTTATTGCCTTAAAAAAAAAACAGAGATAAAGACGTCAGCTAAATAATTGTACAGTAGAATAGAACCATCGCTCCAATACCAATTGAACTATTATATTTTATTCGCCATCTAAACTCGAAAACGAGCATGAAAATTTGATAATACAAGATCTGTGTAATAAAGTTCCGTACTTTTAATAATTCGTTGGGATTGTTTTCCTTATCGCACAGCTGTATCAGCATGCCCTAGTCGTCTAAAAATATCAATATTCGTGAAAATTATTATAGATGATTATAAAAATAATTGAACAGATACAAGTGGAATGTGGAGGAGTTGTGAGGAAGCACTGCTGCACAATTACGAATTCGAAGGTACCCTTGAGTCAAGATTTCCTACAAAAGATCGGTTAAAATTGAAAATTTGTCGAATTTAAAAGAAATTGTGCCAAATTGAAACATTACAAATCAATTCCACTCTACGCGCTCTTAGGCCTAAGTGCAAATAATTTTCTCGACTTTTTTAAATCGTTGGTACGATAAGTGTCGCAATCTTTCACATATTTCTTTCTTTCGCCTTTTTGTTCTTTAACCGTAGTTGTTTCATCAGCAACCCGCAATCTTTTTAAAAACCAAATCAAACGCACTTGCGATACGATGCTTAAAACGTCGAATCGTTAAATTCGTAAAATCGATTTTTCGACTTCCCGGTAGTACGCGCGATAACGACACTAATATATTTCATAATTCTTTTTGGATCTTCATCATTTTAGATCACACCTACTTCTGAAACGTTCACGCCTAGTGTTGACAAGCTGAAGCTCAATTGAAACGAAATTACCATTCACCTTCAATGATTTCCAATTAGCCTTAAAGTTACAATATGAGTTCATTTTTTGAGACTTCTAGCTGCACTTTCTAGCTCTTCGAGATTATATCTTAATACAAAGTGTCTTTAATTTATTTCCAAGCTTTCTTTTTCCATTTTGATTTTGCTTCGCAGATAAGATCAGAGATTAGTCGTGTAACCTATTATAGACGAAGCGGTATGGTTTTCCACAAATGATTAAAAAAAAAAAGATTGAAAATAAATACTTCCTTTCCGAAGAAATATTCTAGCAAAGAGATTTAATTAAAAAAGGGAATTAAACAAAGTTTTTCCGAGTGTCAACGTTGGAATAGTTCGATTGAAAATGAACGCGGTGCATATTACAATTATTCGGATATCGTGGATATTATAACACGTAATTATCTATACTTAAAGTCTTTTAAATGATTTTCCATTCGTACGTTACTCGCTACTTTGATGATACATATCTAAACGTCGTTTTCTATGAAATATGAAATGTTCGTATTAGGAATGTAACAAAGCTCGATCCTCTACTCTACTTCCTTTTTATCCCATATGGAGTCGATCACTTTTCCATGATTTCATCTGAGCTGAATGAAAGAAGAAAAATAAGCGATTGAGTTATTTGCAACTCAATTCGTTTTCTATGGTGGGCCTCTGATCGTACTTCTCGGCGAATTTGGGGTCTATGTTCTTTATAGAAGCTACCAGACCGTCTTTCTCCTGCTGGGACCAGTTTTGGCTCCATTCGTGAAATAACTTAACGCGACATTGAAACAGACTGGGCGGTCGGTTCGATTCCTCTTTGCAGGTCATGTTGTCGACGAGAGAGGCCAATCCATTTACGGAGCTTGGCGGGTCGCATCTCTCCGCCAGTATCTCCAGGAAATCGGCTCTCTGCATTTCCGACCATTCTTGGAACCACTCTACGACGTAGCGCAGCTGATCTTGATTCGAAAGTCTCGACATTTTCATCTGAAAATATGATTAATGAAAATATGCATATGTCAATGTCAATTTTGTAATCTTTTGTATATTTTTATTGTGATTTCTTGGAATTCATGGTATCCGAAGGAAAGTTGGTGTACGGCTGCATAGATCACATTAAAGTTTGTAAATTGCGAATAGGAATGACAAATCAATAGTCAAAAATTTGTTTTTATTCGAGCGTTACGTTTGGGTTAAGAAAGTTATGCGAAGCTCTGAAGAAATCTCGAAAGAAGAACGAAAATTGGCAAAAGTTGGACCGATTATAGGAAGAAAGACTTTTTCAGCAGAGGTTAGATATTCGATGTAGATTTACACACGTAACAATTCGATGGAAGCGTCGTATCAATGTTGTATAAATGTTAAAATGTAGAATAAATAATTACCAGTGTCGCGTTCGTTCCAGATGACTTCGATAGAGGTTAGAAACGTCAACTCTACATGTATTTTTATATTTACACAACCTTGCGTACGCTACCGTCCCGGTCCTGTTTCCCACGTTATAGCAGACGCGGAAGATCGTTGAAAAAAAGAAACGTATGAGAACAAATTAGCATAACAAGGCGGCAAAAAAATTAGTGAATGCAGCTTCGCAGGTACTTTTTGGAACTTTTTTATCTCTCGTTCGTTTTTTTATTCGGAATCGTCGTTAATCAAACGGTTAATTTACATTTTTTTGGGTTAACTTGCGAGTCGGAATCTTGATCCACGCTCGAGTCGCTCGACGAATCGTCCGATGGATCTGAAATGAACAGTCGCGAACCCGAGAAGGTTCAATTAACGGTAAAAGAAGGAATAAACCTGTAATCTCGCAATATTTACGATATCAATTTTTCGCTGAATTTTAATCGCACGTGTTGACTCGTACCTTCCGTAACAACGTTACGTTCCTGCCCGACGAGACTCGTCAAAAATTCGTTTACTGCCTGCTGCGATATCCTCAAAGTGTCGATCAAACTTTTGGTCGCGTTTTTTTCAGGGATTCGCGAATTGTTTTGAAAAATGGATTTATCATTTCGGAAAACTTCAACTCCAATACTTCGTTCGCTCATGATGCGGATAAACTACGATTAAAGGCGTAAAACTAAAAAATCATGCAGTGAATACAGATTCGAAATATTTTGGTACGGATTTGACCGTTGAATATTGTTTTGTGGTGTACCAGTTTGCAGTTCCGTATTTAATATTTGAGTAAGTTACAATTATTAATTGTTGAAGAATTAAATAAAAATATTAAACAAGTAGAACGTGTACGTTCCGTCATCTAGCGGACTCGAAACATTCTTCCACCAGATGGCATTGGAAATCAATTTTTTGACAAATTCTCGACGAACGGTTACATTACCCAAACCAGAACGCACTGAACTTTGACGATTTCCATACGTCGAAGAGATATTAATCGACGTAAAAAAAAATTTCGAATACTTTGAATGGAAGTTGTGTAAAATTAGTTTTAAATTAAAAAATTGTTTGAAACAGCTTTCAGGATATTCGTGCTCGATTTGCCAATGGACCAAAACGGTTGAGATTTCAGGTGAAAAAGTAAATTTAAAAAAATTCAGTTATTGGTGGCACGGATGTGGTCTTGGCTTAAATGGAACAATCAGCCACAAATTAAGGCTAAACATTGAAACTGTGATTACCATTTCATGCTACCAGAAATTATTCAAAACATATTGGAAAATGATTTCGCGTGTTTTTACACTTTATTTTGTACACGTTAATCTAACAAATCTTTCAATCGTTCCTACTATCGAACACGGCCAATAAATGATTAAATTCGAAAGAAAAATAATACAAAAAACATAATGTCGAGTCGGGAACTTAACAATAATAATTATAAACCTTTATTTTCTAAGTAAACCGTTGAACTCACAGTCAACCCCAAAAGCGGTTCATAAACGATAAAACGCAAGGAAAGAAGAGCAGAAAATGAATAAATGAAAGCGCCAACTTCACACAGCTCTATGGCAGCCGTTTTTTTTTTTTAATTTATTTGCATGAAGTTATCAACTTAATACTTTGAGACTCGTAAGACGCTGCTTATGTAATTATTACAGTATAAAAATTACACGAAGGATCACTCTGCGAAAAACATTATAATAAAGGTTATTTCCGTAAAACGTTATCCTAAAGATTCCAAGATTCCAGATGACGCACGAGTGCACCTGACGAGCCACTTACGATGCTAATCTTTCCGTTGTTTTTTTTTAAATCTTTTTTTTTCAGGAAACAAAGTCCAAGTTTTATTCGTACAATTTGCAGGACCAGCGTAACCGTTTGGTCGATCACTCACGTTACAGCATGGCGTAACATGTTTCAACCAATTACGAAGCTCTATACGCGTATTGTATACGTATTATATACATCCACAAGTAATTTAGCGAAACATGTTCTATGCGATAGAGAATCTCGAGAAACCAGTCATACATAAAAGAAACTGAATATCGGCCAATAAGAATGTTCGTTGATACAATTTTTATCGCTACATATGTTTCATGTACGTGTGTCTGTGTGTGTGTGCGTGCGCGCATAAGTGGACCGTTTATGACGAATGCGAACACGAAGGAACCATACGTGGTTGTCAAAAAATATTTATATTAATTTCATTTTTTTGTATTTCACCGCAACTGCGTAGCTTCCGGATGACATCCGTATACCATTTCTTCTACCGTAACTACCATCGTGGAACGTGCGATCGTTACATTTTTTTAATGCGATTTCACACGTGTCTCGAGTATCGTAAATCAAGTGGATAAAAATTCGGATTTTGGCCATCAGAAGAATTCGTACGTGCTCGATCATCAGTCCTTTCGTAATAAAAGGAGTATCATCCAACAGCCACGGAAAAGTACACGCACGCGTGGGTTTTAGGTGTAACCGAATTTTGGCAAAATATCAACTATGTATATCTACGTTTATCTAAAGTTTATCTCCAAAAAAAGAAAAGAATTGTACAGTGAGGAAAGATAAACGAAAGAAGAAGAAAAAGTATGTATATATTAGAAAAATAGTGTACCGTGGCACGTATTTCGAGACGCTTTCACTGCTGTATATTTCGGACTTTCATCATCAAGTCGAAACGTCGATTTGTACGCACACCCTTCACCAACAATCGGTTCTCGTTTTGCTTCGTTTCACTGCGAAGAGAAAAATTATCGATTAGCATCGAGTTTTTTAGGAGTTCTTGGATCATCGAAATCGATTTTCCGATCTGTGGAAAAACGATATTTTCGAAGCGGTTTTACCTCGCGTGAACGGGTCGCTGCTTCTGGGAAACAATTTTCATAGCTTCGTTCTTTCGTAGCTTGAATCCGTATCGGTTGTGGACACCATTTATGGAAACACTCGGGGCTATGGATTTAGGCGATACCTTCGGCTTCGATCTAGCAGCGGTATTCACTGTTGATGATATCAATGCTTCAATTTATTATATTCCTAATGATAATGTGGCTTGTCAAAATATATATCTATTTTTGCACTCTTTCCGGAAACGGAGTTCGAGTATATGTTCGATTTTAACGTGCGATTGTTATAAATCTCACTGCCAAGGTCCATTTCGAGTTTTATTCACACAGTATTAAAAAGTATTTCCTTTCTTTCTCTGGAAAATCATACGTTTAAAAATTGGTTGGGTATCTGTAAATTCTTTAATGTAATGCCTTTTAATGTCTTTTCTAATATAAGATACATCTAAAAACTAGAAATTCATTTTTTGGGTTTGAAGAGAATTTGGAATTTTTTTTTTGGTTTGAAAAGAATTTGGAAAAATTCATGATTTTATTTTGATCGTTCTACTAAACATCGGCAATTAATCGGTGCTGAAGAAAACAGTACTTTGAAAGGGAAATTTTTACGAAACACGAGAGTGCAAAAAGTGAGTTTGATACCTTTAAAAAAAAATTTAAGAGTTCAATTGATTCGCAGCGAAATCGAAGAAAACTCGATTACCTTTCGACAAGCTTGTGGGTATTGAGCTGTTCATAGCCAAATGACGACGCTCAACTCTCTTTTTGGCATCTACGAGGGATTCCATCTTGGCGAATTTTCGCTCATGAATTTGAGCAAAATTCGGCGCTTTTTTAGCGGCCGGGGTCTTGATTTCTGCAACAAGAAAATAGACGACACTTAATAGATCGTAAGTATCGCTTTGAAAATAATTTTTTTTTAGTATTGGTGAATCGTTCAAGATTTTAACTGATAATATTGTATTTATCAACCATCTTTAACAATCACCCATCAATATCGCTCCCGAACCCCAAAAGCATATAAAAGTATATTACGTTACCTGTTTTTTTCTTCAACTGATGAAAGACCAACCTAGGTTTGCTGAGTCTGCTGACGGACGCATTCTGAGCTGCTTTACTGGCCGAAAAGACTTTCGACGTCGACGCGGGGGTGGAATTTCTCTCAATGCTGACTGTGGGTGTTTTTGACAAGGATACATTGGGCGCAGAACTGGATCTTCTTTGACCGCCATTGAGGATTCTTCCGGTGGTAACGTTTCTGACGGTTTGTCCGGGTGTTGCCGATCTGGCTTTGGCAGTTTTGTGTAAAACGGGTTTGACTTCGTCGTTGTTTGGTTGAGGGCTGGCAAATCTAACGCGGCAAGAACGTTTGGCAACGCGTTCTTCGGTGCTCGAGTCCATTTCCGCGAGGCTTCGTTTGGTCGCTTTTTTTCGTAAAACTGGTGTTTTCGGTTCTATCAATTCGTACGTACCATCGCCCGGTTTGTCTTCTTCTTCGGCAATTTCTTCCTCTTCGACGTTCAACACGTTTTTTTTTACAATTTCGAAAGTTTCGTCAAGACACGATTGTTCGCCGTGTTTCGAGGGTGCGTTCAAGGATACAGAGTCATCGTCTTCGCTTATGAGAGGATTACTTTCGTTTTCGATCATGGAGCGATTCGGGCGTACATCGGTGATCATCGTGGAGCTACCGACGGGTGGTCCGTTGATGGGGCTCTTGGTGATAACGGGTGTCGCACCGAGGTCTGGCAAGAGATTGAGCGATCGACGAATCCTCTCGCGAGGTGTCGAGGACAACATTGGCGGGTTATCGCCAACTTTACCGCTGGTCGTTCCACCCTCCATCGGGGTGTTCTTGCTCGACGTAACAGACCCGAGTTTCCCGATGGAACGCTTCACGGCGGTTGCGCGTAACCTAGCCGGAGTTCTCACGGGGGTTCCGAGATCGGTGACTGGCGTGATTTTCTTGACGGCCGATTTCGAGCGTCGCGGACTCCCGACGACACGGGACACGAGCTTCTCGACACTCGGGGATACGATCGGCGTCGTCGTTGGCGAATTCTCGTTCAACGGAATACTCCTGCGCGAAGAAGATCTTCTCGTTGATTCCGATGTTCCGATGATATCAACGAGCTCCAATTTGTTGAGAACAACGGTCGGTGATTTCATCCCATCGATTGGTTTCATTTGCGACAGTTGAGAATTCGTCAAACTCGTCGATGACGTACCGTTGGGTGAATCGAGTTTAGAAGAGTGTCTATTCTCCCGGTCACCCGTAGCTGTCGCTGATTTCTTCGGGCTCCGCGAATTTCTTCTTTTCGATACGATTGACTCGGCCTTCGTTTCGTCCCTCGATTCTTCCAGACTCAACGACTGCCTCGACTTTTTCGGACTTTCTCTGAAGCGTTTCGGCAGCGGCGATACCTTCGCTTTGTTCGAAACTATTCGAGGACTCTTACTCTTCGGTGTTTTCACTTTTGGCGTTCTCAGCACGATCTTCGGAGATTTCGAGAATTTGCGCATTGGGATACACTTGGACGGACTCTTACCGGGTGACTTGATCGATGATTTACCCTTAGACGTACGTTTCTTCTTTTTCTCGCTACTCCCGGTGTGACGCGACTTTTTTTCGGATGATTGATTCGCCGATTTTTTCGGTGTATCGTAAATCGACGAATCGTCCGATTTGTCAGAACCAATCGGTGATTCAACGACAACCGGCAGTTTTCTCGGAGTTTTCGACAATCGGTGAGACTGGTCGGCGTGAGATTTCGGTGAGCCAAGGTTCATCGGTGACTTGCGTGGAGTTTTCGTACTACGATGTGGCGACAAATTCACCGTTATTGGACTGCTTTCCGGTGTGCAATCTTCGATCCTCGATCGAACGTTCCGACGGTATTGTTTCCCTGCTGTGCGTGGGCTCGTTCTCGTCGCAACCGATGAATCCTTCAAACGTAAGGTTTTATCTGACATCTGCTGTACTTCCGTATCCTCTTTGGATAATGGTAATTCGTTCGCCGATGTCTCCGTCCGATCACCCTCGGTCTCCGGCATAACCTTATCGATCGTAACGCTCTCGACACGACTCGACGGTTTCTCCTCCTCACCCTTCGTATCCTCTTTCCTCGTCTTGTTGCGTGCTCTGCTCACGCGCGATTTCTCAACCAGAGACTCGTTCGTCGTTGAGTCGCTCTGAAGTATTGTTTCTTCGGCCAATAACTTGTTGTCTTTTGCTCTCCTGGTACGTTTCTTTGCTGTCGTTGTGATGTTCGGAGAACGCGGAGAATCATCCACCATCGTCACGTTCTCCATCGCTGTCCTCTTTCGTGATCTCGTGCTCTTTCTCAACGGCGTTTCCTGGATCGTCTTCCTTCGGGAAACGTTCATCTCTAGCGTCTGATCTGATTCCGAGTCTTGAACGATCGTTTTTGATAATTGCTGGCCTGGGAAGCACAGAAAAATCATTTTATTTCATTCGTGGATCTCATGGACGTAAATATTTGCATCGCGCTTCGTAAAGTCAATTTTCTATGATATTCTGAACACCCAAGTGCTCTGGCCTGGGTTTTCAGAATCTGATGAAAATGGTTGAAAATATAATTATAATTACGCGTCGAACATTGACTAGAGTTTTTAGGCCCGATACTGACATACGATAAGACTCGACAAATCCATTTTATGCTCCGTCGTTTCACGTATAATTATGAAATCGTATTTTACTTAAGAAAAAGTTATAAATATAATTTTACAAAATGAAATTATGCCATTTGGAAACTCGCATACTTTGCTTCTTAATTTTCTAAAGTTTCTTTGTTTTTTTAAGTATTTTTGAATTCGAGTGCTTAGTTTAAAGAATAGATGGAATATAAACGAAAAAAAATAAAAATTATTCCTGCATATTTCTTAAAAGGTATGCAATTTAAAAAATTGCAAATAATGTTGAAAAAATAAACTTCCGTACTTCTTGGATTGAGTTTCATGATGTAACTCTGTACGCGGCACTTTGGAGGATATCAAATAATAGAAAACATGTGAGCACAATATTTTGTGAACTTGTATTAATAAGTACACGATAAAAATTGTACATATTGCGTTTCCAATGTTTTCGATGGGATCTCTTGAACATGATTTTTGCAATTAATGAGTTTTTTACAAAAACGAAAAACTTACGTGTCCTCATTGAACGTTGATTGAGCAGCGGAGAGCTTTCCTTGGATTTCTCAGACATTGTTTCTGAAAGGGTTTCGTTTGCGCCATCCGCCTTTGCAGCTATAAGAAAAATAAATATTGTAGAACATCGACAATCGGCAAAAGTAATCGGGTCTTGGATCGTTTTTTTATTTTCACAAAGAAACGAAAGCGAAGAATTTGTAAGCGAGACTTTAGTCTGCCATTTCCTGTATATCACAAATTATCGAAGTTTCTGCATTCGCGAAAGACAACCGCGTACAGTTACGATCGCGGCTTTAATTGCATTTCGTTGTAAGCTGGAGTAGATTTTTTATAAATCGAGCCTCCGATGAGAGAAGCAACGATCGGATGAGACTCGCAGAGCGGGAAAACCGCAACCATAACAAAACGAGTACTGTTCGTCCTGTTTCATGCAAACCGCCGAATCGGACGCCATGTTTGATTTCACAGCCCGCCCAAACACACGCGCATTATTTATCCCTTTTTTACGTTCCGCTTTCGTCCGAACACGACGCGCGAGTTAAAATAAAATACCGGATCACGTACCTCGTCTCGTTTTTCTCGGCGACATCTTCCTACGATTCGGAATTCTTCAGTATTCTCTGTAACTTCGGTAGGAAAAAAATATTACAAAAAAAAAAACAGAATCTGTAGTTCGGCACGTTTGGAAGCGGCGTTATATTGCGCTTTTTTTCTTTTATCGCGCACACGGGAAATTATCATGTCACACGAACAAGCGCGTTATTTTTGAGACTGTCGTTCACGGCGCTGGCGAAGATTGCACGAAAAGACGTATACCGTAATCGACCTTTCCCCCGTCACCTTCGGGTCTTTTCAACGAAGCGATACTATTCGTCGATTGTCGCGATTTTGAGAAACTCCCATTGGCTGTCCAGAAGTCTTGATAACATTGCTGACGAATCACCGACGTCCAAATTCATTAAACGTCAGTCATAATATTTACTACTGCACGAATCCATCCGGTTATTTCATATTTATCACGGAATCGGCAAAATCGTAATTATACGATAAACGAAGTGATTCGTGCACTTGAAAGCTTACGCGAACGTTTAGCAAGAGTCGACTAACGAAAATCAACAGCCGGTAACATAACGCTCCACAGAACCGCTAATTTACCCGTCCGGTTGGTCAATTATGAAAGGTTACTTTACCATTTACAGTGCGCCACCATCGGAAAAGGAACAAAGCTCTGAACGGGTTACGTTACGTAAAGATTTCGACGTTAACGTTTCCGTCGTTATATCCACGAGTCTAGAACGAGCTGAGCAAATCGAAAGCCCTATACCCCGTTTTTCCATTTTTGCGTCTCTTCCCCGGAACGTAAGTAGGTTAAAGCTTTTAAAGTAAAAACAACAGAAAGATCGTCAAGCGCGGATATAATTCGGAACACCTTCGAACGCAGGATCATAGTGGCGTGAAAAAAATGTCGCGATTATCTCTAATGTGAATCGTTACGACAAATGTGTTTGACGTAACAATTTGCGGAATCATGAATGCCAATGATTGTTTTAATCGAATAAAAACTTTTGCCTGTGTTTAAAAATAATCATTTAAGTATCACACCAAGCCGACAAGGTTCGCGCTTACATCCGTGGACTTTTGTCTTATGTCAGACATTTTTTTCTTGTTCCAGGCAATCATGGATCCGGTCGATCGCCGGATGAAATATCCGTATACTTACGCGGCAAAAATAGCCAGCTTTCCGTATCGTTACCACTTCAAACACTTGTGGCTCGTTAGATATATGATGATAGGCGTCGTTCTGACAATTCCGATAATGGCGAAAATCACAACTGCGGGTAATCAGAAAATTTAATTTAAGCCCCGATCGAACTTTACACGGACATGGATGGATTCACTGTGATTTTTTCTTTCAGTGAACAATCCTGAAAATGTTGCCAAGTGGAAGGAAATCAGGCGGAAACAATTCGCTGGAGAGGAGCACTAGAAGACATTTGAAACAAAGGATTGAGATGGAAAGGAGTTGTTTCGCGTAGCGGTCCGTAAGTGTAGTCGATCTCTCTTATCACGGTCGACTACCGATATGCCAGCAAATTGCACCTGTAATCTGCGAATCAATAAAACTTACGTATAATTATTTCGCGATTACTTCGTTTCGTGCAATAACGATTTTTCAATGTTATCTGCACACTGGGAGAAAAAATTCAAAGCACAATTCTCTTTTTTTATTTCTGAGTGAGGAATCGCTGTAGGAATCATACATTTTTCAAACATGGAGGAAATGAAAAAAACGTCCAAGGTCTTTTGCTTTGTTGGATAACGAACAACATATTTCGGAACTTGGCTCGAGGACTTTTAGCGATCGGTAATGTAATCGGTGTTTTTTAATTTCAAAGAACAGGAAATTGTGATATCCTAATTAAACAAAAGTACTGAAGTGGATGGATCGCAAACTTGACCGCTTTTTGTTCAATTCTGTAAATATTTAATGTTTGCGGAAGCGGCATTGTTCATGTCCTAGGTTGATAAAGTATTCACTTTCAAAATATCTGATCTTAGACGTTTTTAATAACGTGGTGCTACGTCTCGACCAATGGCGTCAACTTCCGCAACCACGTATTGTTTCTGCTAGAAGTGGCATTTTAACCTCAAAGTCCGAGTGGACGTTACAAATTTAAAAAACGGCCAATATTTTGTGAGGTTATGTAGATCTGGGAAATATAATTTACAAAATTTGTATAATCCCATAAAATTTCGAATCGAGTTTTCTCATAAACAATTTTTTTCAACCCATCATCAAAGTCTGTAAAATTCATAAACGTTGAAGGTCATTCTTCTATTTTACGTTAAAAAATATCCATCTTTTCTGAATCTCGGTTGAAGCATTTTGGAAACACATAATTGGGTCGAACGAAAATGAAACCCAAACGAACAAGCTCGTGTTATTCAACCAAAAAACGCGAAAAAAATCAGCGATGTGTAAACGTCTGATAAACGTTGAAATCCTGAATGAGAATGACGCGACGTTCGGGTTGCGAACGCTCTCTAGTGGACATACTCGCGAAATTAATTTCCGACCGTAGCTTTCAGATTATCGTCCGAATTGTACGCGAAAGTAAAGTTCACGAAAAAAGTGTCCTCTCATGTGGAAACATTTGTGAGAGTACTTTCGAGAGCAACTCTGAGAATTTACTTTCAAGTGGACAAACACTTTTACAATTAGCGTAGAATTTAAAAACCTTGAGCATACGTACCCTCTTACGACAGCCATTGCGTCGTCGACGATCTAAAGAAACTAGAAACGTTTTGGTCTCTTAAAATCATACGGGCAATAATAAAAAAATGCAGGATTTCTTCTCCCATATTTTTTTTCCTTCGGATACTCTTTATTCGTACAATTATTTTTAGGATATCTAGATATTTACATGTTTCGAGTTTTTCTAGGGGTTGTCCGCCTGATGTGACTGTACCCGCGGGAATACTTTGCGTTACATCGTGTTTTTCCCTTTTCGTCGGCCATGTTATCAATTTTGACTCAACTCATCTCCTGTCACTCTCTCTCTATTTCTTTCGCTGCAAAACATATACAGTGTGTCTGTGTGTATTTATACTACAAGTACTGTTTTTACATATGCATACGTGCTATTTCCTGACAAGGGGAAGGGGTGGGGTGTAGTGTCTCGAAAGGAGAAAATAATTCGCGGCCGATGCTTCGGATAAGCATTTTTCATTAATTTTTTCGTCTTCTTTTTTTTATCGCATAAAACATCGAATGAAACAATGATTATTCGACATTAGGAGAAGGCTTCGCGCAGACGTGTAAAAAATCTAAATGTCATCACACACACGCACACGCTACACGCTTAACTCGATTCAATTTTTTTCCTCTTTTTTTTCGTCTTTCTCCTCATCTCTTACTTATAGTTTCGTAAATAAAAAGCTAGGAGGCGCGCGTGCGCTCCGAGTGGCATGAATATATATACTTTCTTCGTTTGCCAACTTGGAAAAGATCAACCGTCCTTTCCGATCCCTTTCTTCGTAATACTTGTGTGTTTTTTTTTCGTTTAGCCTCGTTTCTATCTTCGCTTCTTTGATTTCCATTTTTTTTTATGGCCAATTAATCACCGAGAGTTTAACGAGGTGTGAGCGCAAGCGACTAAAATATACGCGAGCATTGTTGCGCTATTGTTGCGTCGCTTCGCCGGACTCTCGTCGCGATCGACATAGATATAATTGTTATCGTTATGTTTAAATGCCTAAAATCTCGTTATCGTCTTATATCACGTGTGGGTGTGTGTGTGTAAATAGAAATATATATATATAAGCGCTATCTATAGTGCATTATTTGTGGTAACCTGTACAATGCAAAATATAATTCCTGCTAGTCCATAGCAGTTCCGAACACCGTCACCGGGTCCTCCCAGGCCTTTTCATCATAACCTCACTTTTCCTCTCTCTCGCAACGGACAATCAAATAAAATTTCTTTTTCCATCGATTCGAGATCGTCGACTTTCTCGATATTTCGTTTTTTACCGTTTTCTTCGAATCGTCTTAATAATTATTGAAAAGAAATCGTAGGAAAATTACGTAGTGTGTGTGTTTGTGTTTCAATAGTTTTTTTTTTCTTAAGTATCGTATATGAAGGAGTAATTATAGCTTAGTATATAAACATTAGTCGTCGGTACATCAACGGATATGCGGATAGAGGTAGGGGCAGTGAGAACGATATGCGTATATTAATTCATCTCCTGTTATTCTCGCTTTTCTTCACCGCGCTTTCCATTCTTCTAGAGTCGTTTACGAAAACCAAAGAAATTGGGAAAACAAACGATATCGTTGATACTGCCCGGGTAAGTTAGCCACGTAATACAAAATCGACATGCATATTTTCATTGTTTTTTTTTTTTCTTTATCAATTTCTCGTTTCGTATCAATTTTCTTTCGTCCATTACGAAGGATTCGGATTTTTCGCGTGCATCGTACATACATGCTATCTCACTTACACTTTCTCATACGCACTCGTCGGTAATGCAGAGATTTATATTACCGTTATAGCGAATCGTCGATGGGTTAAAATTGTTATTTTTCGTGTGCGTAGATACGCGCCAAGAGCGAAATTCTTTACAAGTCTAGATTCCGTTTTAGTGTGAAGGGTAGGGAAAGTATTTTTTTTTAAGTTACCGAAAGTCATTGCTAATGCGAAGAAGAATACGAGAAACGAACTATTTTCATATTTGTTCGCCCTTGCAAACTCGTACGTTCGAAACGTTCCAATCGAACTACAAGTAAATAACAATTATAAATTAAATTTCAATATATACATTTTTACGATTTATACAAATAAAACGAAAATACTAATTAACGATCTTTTGTGCCGACGTTAACGATTGATAACAAATCGAGGCAAAAGAAAAATGAACAGTTGAAGAGGTTATGTTGCACGAGTAGATGGCGCGGCATGTAGATCTTCAATTTTCCACTCAAATGTTTATCTTTTTGCTGGTCGTTTCGAGTGCACACTTAATTAGGCGAAACTTAGTTAAAACTGAACCTTGATAAGAAAAAATGCTTAATTAACTAAAATACTCAATTTTTATAGCGAAAACACTGCATTTTAACGAATGAACGTGGAATTTTCAAGTTTTTGTTTTTTAAACATGGATATAAAAAGGAATTCAAAGCTTCCTGTACGATTTCGTGGCATGGCGTTTTTCGTCGTTAAATATGTGAAAAAAAACACTGGAAACGTTCTTTGATGAGGTTAGGATAAAATGTGCCGCTAAACGCAACGTCCAAGTTAAACAATAATTTATAACAATATAAATTCGTTTTCTACTTTTAAACAGCCATTTTGTATAAACCGATATTGAAGAAATGACGAAAATGGACATTGAATATTTTCACACGAAGATCATTACAGGAAAACCTTATAGTTTTGAGTTTTGATAAAATCGATCGGAACTTAAGTTTTTCGAGGGATTTTCACGGCTGGCAAAATATTTCTTCTCTTCGCATCATCATAATCATCAGCAGCATCATCATCATCAACAACAACAACAACAACAACAACGCCGCACGTGGAGTGAGGATCATTAAAAGTAACACGCGGGAAACTTTTTTTTCTTGCATCGTGATCGATTGTACGGAAAGTCCGAGAAATAAAAAAAAAAGATGTAAAACGGTTAATAATAATTAATGAAGCATCGAGGTTAGGGGGATTCGCGTTTCGTCTTTCCGTGTTTTCGTGTACAAAAGCTTTGCTCGCGTGCTACAATATTAAATTCGACTTATATCGTAATTATCAGTTTCACGTTTTTCTTCAAGTGTCTCAACCTCCGAACGAAGCCGATTCGCACACATTTCATTCGTTTTCTCGTTTTTTTTTTTTAGTCCCACACGTGCCTTAATATCTTTCACGTAAATTCTAGTTTTTTCCGCAAGGGAGCGCGACCGCTCGACCAATAAAATCTATATAATAATTCAATGGAACAATTTACACGCGTAACACAATATCATAAATATTTCGTGATATAATAATATAATACTTTTCTTTCCGTCATTCTATACAACAATGAGTTTCGGGGGTGTGAAAA
>JAPYZJ010000861.1:0-41659 GCA_030522765.1 Ophioninae sp. B BG-2022a
TTTTCGCTGTTTTATAATTTAATAAATAATCTTGATAATAATCTTTTCACGTTTTTTTACGAATTTGCATTATTATTAAAAAACTTCTCTATACTTTTGACGCATGGTTGGCTTCGGTTCAGTTTTACGTTACAAACATTTTCAACAAACACGTGAATTGATTATTTAGATCGATGACATTCCAGAGATTTCGCGATTTATCGAAATAGTGTTTGACAAGCGATCGCACGTTTTTTTTTTTATCAGTGTTAAAATCCGTGATCTGACACTGAGAATAGGCAGTCGCGTGCACGTGTACTCGGTGCGCGATTGAAGTCTCTTCGCGATGCGAGGGAAGTCTTCATTGTTGCGAGGTCGTTCACGCACGAAATTCGCACGAGACTGATGCTCGGCTAGTGGGACCCTCGCTATTATTCCGCAACAACGTTCCAGTTGCACTCACGCAGGGTTGCTTCTTCGCTTCGCTGAGACTCGTCCGATCGGGCATTTCTTCAATCTCGTATTTTATTCGCATCCACTTTGATGCGTTCGTTTCTGCTTCGGGGGATCCATTCGTTGATGTTGAGACATCCTGCGGGGAGCAAAAATGAAGAGTTGCGGTTAAACGGCAAAAAAAAAAACATTTCAAGGCAAAGAAAATAATGGAGAAAAACGAATTCGCCGCGACTGTAAAACGTCGAGGGTATCGGATATTCTCGTATCTCTTTACCTTTTTTTTTTTTTTTGTTTGTATCTTGACAAAAAACTCGTTACCGGAGAAACAAGTCGACCTTGAAGAAAACGAACGCGCGTCGCGATGGTCTCCCTCGAGTCTCGGTAACCTTGAAAATGAAGTGGATTTTCCTTCGGATTTGCAAAAAGGTAGTCGTTTAGCCGAACTACTGTTCGTAGGAGAACCGTTTGTTATTGCGACGAAATCGACGAGTCGCAAGGCTGCGACTAAAAAAAAAAAAGGAAGAATCTTCGTATCGGTATATCATAGATTTATTTTCGTCTCCGTTTCTCGTGTTTCGTTAACTATATCACTGGATCACTGGAATCGTAAGGCTAGAGTTTCACGTATTATAATTCGTTAAAAATCATGATGTTTGTATAAGGAAGAAAAAAACTATTATAAACATAACTATACAATGTGTGAAAATTGAATAAAATTATATCTAACTAATACTCGAATAAGTCCCGATAAATGGACAATTTAAATATAATAACAAATTATTATTCATTTTGTTTATATCAGTCATAAGAACTCATACTTCCAAAGTTTGTAGCGTTCTTATACATCTTTCCCTCCCGAGATCTTTCCCCCTCCGCAACTTCTATTTCGCAGTACTTTTTCATCCTCAATCCGAATTATTGCATCCATTGGCAATTTCACATGATTCCATCACTTATCATGTTGCGAAAAAAATGAAAAGCTTCGATAAATCAATAAACGATTAATATTAAAAAGTGGCGTCATATGCCGCTAGAATAGTGTAGACAAATATGTTATTACGATCTGTCCAAGCTTTTTTTCCTTTCCATTTTATTCTCGCCGTAACTTTAAAATACGCTTCGAAGAATCTACGTTTCGTTTTCGTCCTTTTTTTCCCGCAGCAAGTGATTATTTGAAAATATGCCGGTATCTTCCGGTCGATAAACACGATTCGGGTCCAACTCCGTTACTTCGTTTCCTCCGTTTACTGGCCGTTTGGCCGTTTAGCATGTGAAGCCCGTTTCTTATTTATTACGTGCGAATAATATCTGAAATACTGATTAGGACAAATAATTTCTTTGCGAAGTAATCGTTGGTCGGCAATTACAGTCGAAGCGGTGCTGATGGCTTTATTCCGTTTGTTTTTTTTTTTTTTTCGTCTTCCTTGTTCCGTCATTGTCTTCAAGCTTGTCTTTTATCGAAGCTACAGCGACGTGTGTTCTTCGCTTGCGAGGCTGTCCGAATCGTCGGTGTCGGAATTCGTGGCTGCTTGAACCCTCGCGTACTCGTCGGTATCGATGCTTTTGCAAAAGTGAATCGCGTACTTCAGTTTTTGTCTGAGCACGGATTTGCACGAGTACCTCGGCATTTTCAGGAGGAAAAAGCACGTGTAGCTTTCCGGCAAAAAGTGATCAGGTGGATTGTACTTGTCCATCACCTATAAAAAAAAAAAACAAATGATCTTCCTTATCTTGCAAATAAGTCAAATTTTTCCTGTTTTTTTTCCAAAAAAAAAAAACAGACCTGAAGTACGAAATCTCGTCCGCGAAAATCTGCTATCGTTCGTGGCAATCGCGTTCTCCCCCACACGAAACGCAAGAACAATGATCGCTCTTGATTCGAAAATTCCTCCATTACTTCCCAGAACCATTGGACGAGAGGAGCGTTGCCTTCGATGCCTTTGTACGTAGCGACTCCTTTGAGCAAAGCTAGCGAAATGTTTGGACTTCCGCAGACCATAGTTTCGAGCTCGGCGCCGCTGAACAAGGCGAGCAAAGGTACCGGGACAACCCGCGACAGTCCTTCGCGGACGGCTTCTATCTGAGAGTCGAACTCGTGAAGACGATAATTCAGGGCTAATCGGACGTACTCGTGTCTGTTTTCGGGCGTGATTTTTCGGTATCTGTAAAATGGAAAAATGCGTCAATGTTACCAAACTTTGCGCGAAAGTGTAGAAATTCTTTATTTTCTTGAAAAAATGATGAAGGATTGGAAGCTTCGTAATAATTGGGTAATTTATCAGCGCGAAAAGAATCGTGATAACTGAAAAGTCGTAAAAGACCGTTGATGAAATACTAACCGGTTGGACAACGGGACGTCATGGCCAAACGCGGAAGGCGTCGAGAAAGGCATCTCGAGAGTTTGAAAAACCTTTTCGTCCGGATTCATGTCGCGAATGCAGAGTAATCCGGGAACGTAATTACGATCGACCTCAGTGAGATCGGCTGGCGTTAGAGGTATACCGGCCAGTTGTTTCCACACAGGTTCGGCGAGGTTCAGGCTGAGTGGACTTCCGGTTCTGATTGCTATACCCATTAATATCCCGAGAAATTGAAACATCGCTTTGTGAAGATCGGAATTTGCAGTTGGATTGAGCAAGAAGCAATCCCTGTTCGTCCCGTTGTCGTCGCGACCGTTCGGAGTTGGTATTAACAACGGAAGCGAACCGTTTTGCAGTTCGTCACACATTTCCGCTATACTCTCGCTGTAGCCGCCGCCACAATCGTCGACGCTTTCGCCTGCAAAAAGTTCGAGTATTTTGTCTTCTCAACGTTTTTTACGATAAGTCCTGTTCATAAAACTTTAGTTATTCATGTAAACAAACCCAAACAAATTAACAAATCGATGAGCGTAAATAACGAAAAAATAATCGTTTTGATATAATTAGCTTCCGGATAAAATGATAAGGACAGTTCTTATCGATCTTCCATTATTTTTCATTCAAATCAAATTGAGTTATTTACGATATTAAATTTTTCGGATTAAGGGCATGACGATCATCGACATAACCTCACAAATTTTCGAAATCCTTTTTCTCGGCTCTGCTAAAGTTTACGGCGAAAAATCGAGTATCAGTCTTTGTAGAATTCATAGAGAGAAATAGATGCTTGAATTTTACGATAAAAATGTTACGTCCTTGAGAAAATGCGATTTAATAATTTCGACTATATCTATCGCACTCGTGTGTCACGTGGTCTTCGACACGTCCTTAAATATACTTACCGACGAATTTAACTTTCCAAACTCGATGGGGCAGAAATACAACATCTTGAGTCAACAGTGACATTTTCGAGACCATTTGACCAAAAACGGACTTGATACCGTCAGGACCAGCGAGGCCGCCTTTGCTGCGTGCTCTCTTCACCTGTATCCTGTTCAATTCGATGACAGGGCCGTGTTGTTTGTCCCTGACCATGGTAGCTTGAACGACTTTCCGGAAGGTTGCCTCTTTAATACTGTAAACGAGCATCGGCGCTAATTTATTAAGGCCCAAGGGGCCCGAAGTGGGAAACATGACGAGAGAAGGGCACAGCAATTCGGCGAAATGATGGAGAAGCACGAGACGATTGTGGAGGGCGGAAAATGGTAAATCTTTGACGAGATCGTATTCCATCGGTGTGGTGGCTGGTAATCGGCTCTGCGTTGCTTTGGTCGTACTCCACGCGAGAGTATGAGCGCTACCGCATGCTACTCGTGTGATTTTTTTGCCTTGAAGCGCGTGAACGAGCCGAGGACGATGAAGAGCGCCGGTCGTGCCGTCACCCAATTGGCCCTCGTCGTTGTCGCCCCAGGTGAAAACTTCACCTTTGTCGGAGCAAGCTACGCAATGGAGGGAACCCGTCGCTATCGATATTATCTTCTTGCCTTGAAGAGCCGCAACTTTTCGAGGACGTCGCACATGGTCGTCCGTTCCGTGACCCAAACGATGGTAATCTCCTTTTCCCCTGTTTTCGTGCAGAGAATCGTTGATTAATCGAATTACGAATTGAATGATGTACAGAGAAAGAAGAAATTCGTGAAATGACATTGGGGGTGAAATTCTGAGTCGATTGATATAAGAATGTATGGTTCCCGGATCAACCCCTGAATTATTATTAATTTTTCACGAATGACATTCCTCCGTTCGTTTCGCATATTTAAAATTTCGAAGCTTGGTCCAGTAATGAAGATTCGTGGAAAATGGATCATTAAGATATGAAGTATATTCACCAGGTATAAACAGCTCCTGATCTGGTAAGAGCAACGGAAAATTGACTTCCGCACTCCACCTTCACTACTCCCAGTCCAGCGAGAGATTCGATTTTCATGGGACATTTGCAACCGTCGCTTCCACCTCGACCAAGTTTCCCGTAGTCACCGTCGCCCCAACTCCACACGTTATCATCGTCGGTCACGCAAAGCGTTTGTGCATCTCCGCTTCCGCAGGCAACGTCTACAGCTTTGTAGCCCTGAAGAGCGCCGACGACTTTTGGCTTCAGTCGATCTTCGCTATCTCCATGGCCCAGGCGACCGTACCGGCCTGAAAATATTTGAAGCCAATGTAAGCGAAGTTATAGATTTCTTGGGTCTCGTTGTGATATTTTCTATACAGAATTATACGAAAATGTTCAACCTTTGCCCCAAGTGTACAATAACCCAGCGCTGTTGATGGCTGCGCTATGGTGTCCTCCGCAGGCGATGTCAACGATTTCCGTACCCAGAAGAGCCTCGATGAGTTTCGGTCGATCGTAAGACAATCTGTTGTCGTGTCCGAGCTTGCCGTCGTCGCCCTCACCCCACGAATAAACGTGTCCCTCGGAGCTTAGCGCGAGACAGTGTTTTCCTCCCGAATTAACAGCTATTTTTTTTATAAACACGTGCTGTATGGATTCCAGAAGAGTGGGTACGAGCACGGAGTCCGTGCTGCCGATTCCGAGTCTTCCTACGGCTCCGTATCCTTAAAGTAATCCAGGATTATTGAGTATATTTATTTATATTAAGTATGTAAATATAAATAACTATATTTACGTAAGCATGATTATATATACCTGTAGAGTACACTTTTCCATCGGCAGTAACGGCAAAGAGTGTTTGTTCACCACCGGCAAGTTGAACAGGTCTCAGAGCGGAGAGGCTCTCGCAAGGCGAAGGTAATTTGACCTTAGCGCCTTCTAGGCCCCCTAGCTGACCTCGGTGGTTATGTCCCCAGCCGTAGATGGTTCCGGATCCGTCCCACGAGAGTGTCCAGTCCTCGGCTCTTCTATTGAGCCAGAGTAGCAATTGCTCGTCGTGTTCTTTCTTGAATAGCTCGTGATTCTCGTGATCCCTCGTACCGCCGTCCTCTTCGGTAATCATTTCGTTGATCCTCTTGGTAACGTCGAGGCAAAAGTTTTTCGGCAGGGGGGTGCGATTGACAAGTGATTTGGCGACTCTAGCGGCTAGGCAGTATCTTCTGAACCAGGACCACTTGTGGATTTCGGTGCAGCAAGGCATGCCGTCGAGTTCGAGATCGCAAGCGAGCGCGACGAGAACTTTGAAGAAGTCGCTGTGCATGAGCTGTTTGCCACCGCGGACGGCGGGATCTTCGTATTCGTATTGTCGAAGAAGCGCTTGCGGTAACGAGTCTAAAAGTGAGGTTAGCGGTGCCGCGTCGGGACGAAGACCCGGTCCGTTCACGTAGACCGTTTGCAGCTTCTTCAGGGCCCACATGCGTTGCTGCGCTGTGAGAGTGCTGAGCTGGCTGCATTGTGCAAGAGCAGTCGCTAGCCTACCGATAATGCTACGATCCGAACTGATGAGACTGTTGTCGAGAAGACACTCGGCTAGGGCGATCGCCGGTTGCGAGAGGACGGCACGATCGGAGCCAAGCTCGTGGGGCGCCAGTATCGCCAATATCGGATGAACCGTGAAACGCCATCCCCAACCGTTCATCGAGCCGTCCGACGAGAATCTCCAACGCAACTCGTCGCCCTGGATCCTTATTTCAGCGGCCCATTCGCTCCATTCCATACCCGATCTTATTGCAACCACGTGTCCCGCTCCGTCCATTATCGTCAACGGATCGTGTCGTTTCTCCGTCGCGCATTGACGATCGAATTCTACCCTCAGCGCTTCCGCACCCGGTATCTTCACGTGTCCCGTCAACGTCGTGTCGTCCATGTACGGATGCGGACTCTCCTGCACCACCGGCTGTGGCGTGTTGCTCAAACAACTCGAATTCGCCGCTGTGTCCTCCAGTTCCGTCACGCAAAGCTCCAACAGCATGTTCCTGATGGATGACTTTGTTTTTCCAAGAGCAATCAAAACACTCGATATTATGTCTTTCGCCGAGTTACAGACTCTGTTAGCGACCGCGAGTTTCAGAAGGTCGACGAGCATTCGTGCATCGTCCTCGCTCAGACTTGACGTAAATTCGTCCAAGCCAGGCTCCGTGGATCCCGCCTCGCCGACTACCTGAGCGTTGGAGGTAAGCGTGGCCGCGATGACGCTCATAGCGCTCGTCGACATCCTTGAAGCTCTCGAGGACAGACTCGTGGAGCTCGACATCGAGGGAAAAATAGTATTCGAGTAGTCCTCCGGTGCGGGAGTAGCGCGGGGACTCGATTGGAGATTGGTGACTTCGGCGACGTTGGCCGGTGCCTCCCCGCCACCCTGGGCGATCTCACCGACGTTTTGATAGACCGCGTGACCGACGCTCATGCTGGTGGTCGCTTCGGAGGGAGTATCGGGCTGACAGGACTTTTCGCAGTTGGTGACGACGTCCGTGTGACTCCTGAGGGCTGTCACGATAGCGCTCCGGGCTTGCATTATATGGAGAGCATTGAGGACGTGCTGAAGAGCTTGCTGTTTTGCGACGTTGCTCTCGAGAGACAGAATGATGTTTGACAAAGAGGGCCGAACGTTTTTTGCTGCTCCGACAACGTTCGTTTCCTGTTGGCTGCCCGAAAGCAAAAGAGCTTGGCCCAGCGGATCTTTGGCGGTGGCGAATGCTACTGGCTCTTGATTGCTCGCTACTTGGGGATCCGTGAGAACCCAAGCGACGCTGTGACTCGAGCCGCAAGCGACCCGATTCACTTTAGCATCTTCCAAGCCATGAACCAGCGAGGGCTTACGATTTCCTATCGTCGTACCGTTCCCCTGCTGTCCGTGGTCGTTGTCGCCCCACGCGTAAACCTGGCCCGTGTCTGTCACGGCGAGACAGTGGAGTGCACCAACCGCGACGTGAATTATTTTTTTACCCCGCAGGGCTTCGACCAACGTGGGCTTTCTTATGTGCTGATCGTTTCCGTGACCCAAACGGAAGTAGTCGCCCTTGCCCCATGTCAAAACTTCGCCGTACTTGGTGAGGGCAAGGGAAAACTGAGCTCCGCACTCAACCTGAACAACACCGATTCCTAGAAGACGATCTATGAGCAGAGGATTGTTACAGCCGCCGCTTCCACCTCGACCCAATTTGCCAAAATCACCGTCGCCCCAGGAGTACACGTAGCCCTCTTCGGTAAGAGCTAGAGTTTGGGCGTCTTTGCTACCGCAAGCTACTTGTATCACTCGCTGACCAACGAGAGCCTTGACCAGTTTTGGCTTCAGCTGCGTAACCGTGTCACCGTGACCCAAACGACCGTACTGACCCAATCCCCAAGTGTAGAGTTCTCCGTTGCTCGCTATGGCCGCCGAATGTCCCGAGCCACACGCGATATCTCGTATCCGCTTGGACTTGAGGGCTTCGATGAGACGCGGCTTATCTAGCGAAACACAATTACCATGACCGAGTTTTCCATCCTCGCCATCGCCCCAAGAGAACACCTTGCTATCCTGGGTTAACGCCAGGGCGTGCGTACCACCCGAGTGCACCGCAACTTTTTTTATCACGTATTGGCTCAAAAAGGGTATCGGTTTGGGTTCGTAAACGTTGTTGTTGTCGCCGAGACCCAATCGGCCGTTAGTACCTTCACCGCACGCGTACAGTTTTCCCTCTTGGGTTACGATGAACAGAGTCTTACTTCCACCGGCGATGTGAACAGGTTTCAGCTTAGACAGTACCTCGCTGTAAACCGGTAACTTAATTTTTGATCCTTTCAGTCCACCCAACTGATCCTTGTCGTTCAATCCCCAAACATAGATCGCCGAACTCTGATGGACGTCACCGACTCTCTGCGTCGACATTTGTTCCTGAACGATCTCCCAATCCGAGGCGAGAAACGAGACCGACGTCGTCAATTGATTCTCGAACAATTTCTTTCTTCCTACGATTTGCAAAGCGTGTATTCTGCAATCTATACCACCGTTGTGACATTGCTTTATCGATATCTCGATGCAGGCGTAATACTCGTTGATGTCTTGCAACAGATTTACAGTTTCGTCCGTGTGTCTCACTGTAATCGTCGCCAACTCGAGGAGACTACCGAAAGAGTCACCACCGCTGATCGTTACGAGTGAAGGCATGTAACTGCTGTCTTGAGGATTGACGACGATTTTGAGCGAATGCACGAGTATGTTGGGTAACATTTCCAAACGGATCCAATGTTTTCCTTGATAGCCGCAACTCTGCCAATACTTTTCCGAACCGTCGATCAGCCTGGTGGCCCAATTTTCTCGCGATGATACGCTCAGAGTTCTAATACACTTGAACCAATCGTCTATCAGAGAAGGTTCGGTCAAATCCTGTCGATGATATCGTCCGGGTTTTCCCGCGTAAATGGCCGCCGAACCAGGCTCGGCGATTCGATTGAAGCCGTGCCGATGCGAGCGCTTCGTGTAAAAACAATTCTCGCACAAGTTATAATTCTCGCAAGGTTTACACTTGAATCTGGGACCGGAAATTGGCGAGAGGTGACAAGAGTTGCAAGTTACAGCGTGATGACAAGATGGTACTCTCTCCATTTCCGCGGCGTGTCCGGTCCAACTGCTCTGTTGTGGAAAATCGACCGAAACGTCTTTCCCGTTGTTCATTATACCAGTAACGACTCCGACACTCGAGTGATTCACGGAGCCCCATTTGTATTTGGGTACGGCGACGGAAGATTTAACGCGGACTTTGTCGCCAACTTTGAGAGCTGGTGGACCAGGTAAGGTTGGTGGATGTCCGAGGAGCTCGATGTGTATGAATCGAACCCAATAAGTGCCATCTTTGTGTTGCCAAGCGACTTGGACGTTCAAATCGTGAAGTCCCTCGAGATCGATCCTGACGACTTGGCCGATGTCGCCGTACTCGACTTCTTCGTAACTCTTGCAGCAACGGACCAACATACCAGCGGCAACGTTGTCTCGCACGTAAATGGCGTATTCGTCGACGAACAGAAAATCAGATCTTTTCATGTAAGTAGGTTGAGGAACGGAGCTGGCCTCGTGTGTGGTGGGACTGTCATCGATGTCCTCACTGCTTGAGTCATCAGCGTCTGAGACGCTGTCCAAGCTCGAGAGCATATCGGTATCAGCTCCATAAACACCGGTGTCAGCTTTCTCGAGAAGCCAAGCGACGACTGTCTCGGCGTTTACATTGCTCTCCGCTATGCTCAAACTTCTTATCGCCAATTCGACAATTTTTCTGTGAAAGCCCATTTCCGTAAGTTGAGTCACGAGTGGAACGGACGACGAGGAAGTACCGGTCTTTCTAGAGCTTTTGCAATGTTTCTTTTGGCTGGAAGTGAGAGAAACCATTGAGCACTCGGAGGTTGGAGTTGTCGGGTCAGAAGCGAGACCCGTACGATGGATAGGCGTGTGTCGAAGTTCCGAGGCGAGATATTGTGACACCGCGAGGGCAGCTTCCTCAAGTTCTTTTCTTTTGAATATAGGCTTCAGAGGCTGCGGCTTGGTCGCTCTTATCAGCATTTCTTGAAGCAAAGTACTGCAATGATCGTCGTCAGCTTCCGTAGTCGTTCGCCACTTCAATACCTGTCGCAATTTGTTCTGATGTCCAAGAAGCGCTTTCCCTGCGTTCAAGGCTGCCAATTGTTCCTGCTGGGTTTGCAACACCGAGGAATTCACAACGCCAGCTATGACTGGCATCCCACCAGGTCTTCGATCCAGCCTGCCATGTCCGAGCAACAAATTAGCCCAGGCGGACAAGAGAGAATCGCTCACAGTCATTCGATCCAAATGAAACTTGTCCGTCAACGTTTTTATCGCTGCGAAAGGTACTTTCTTTCGCATCGACGACTCCTCGTGCATTTGCACGATCAACTTCGAGTGCGGAGTGAATCTGCATATCGTACCGATCTCACCGTCGATTTCTACCGTTCCACCGATTCGGGGACGATCGTCCAAACCACCGACTACTATGAGCGCAGCCATTGCGATTTGTTGAACGAGCAAGCCGTGTTCACCACCGTTCTCGTTCATCTGTATATGAAAGAGCGGACCGTCGCTCAGCAAATCCGAAGCGAGTGATAGCTTCGCCGTCAGAAAAGCGTTCAATGTTGAATTCCAAGCGGGTAACGAGTGCAAAGATCGTAAGAGGGCGATCAGTTCTTCGGCTAGGGTCGAACTATGCGAAGCGGTCAGAGACACGCGACATCTGTTGGCGTGAAGTTCGGAATTATCGCCGGCTTCGCACATGAGCGCAATTTGTCCCAATAGCTGAAAAGCCTTTTCGAGAAAAGGCGTCATGTCCGGATTGTCCGCGGTCCAAGATGACAAAACGGCAGATAACAGTCGCACCGCCATTATCTGTTTGGACAAATCTGGATCGTTCTCCTCGGCGATGAGGCGGAGAAGAAAATCAACCCAAGCTGGTGTACTGAGAGCGCTGCAAAGCGCGTGGGACGTTGCGATTGATTTCAGAAATCCCAAAGTCGCCCAAGTCTCGTGATGTTCCCTGGCCAACTGAGTCGCCATACTCGAATCCGATTTGTTCACGGCTGACATTATTCCCCGTAGAACCGAAGAGATAATCGTCACGGCTGACGGTTGAATGTTGTCGGCGTTCGCGCCGCAAGATAACAAAATTATTCGCAACAGAGAAGTCGAGGCTTTCTTTAAATAGGTCGTCGGATGAATTTCACGAGATGGATCGACGATCGTTTTGTTCGTGTCTACCGGTGACTCTTCGTCGGAATCGCTCTCCTGAGGAATCGGTGGCTCGGCTAGCTTCAAATCGTATTTGCCCTCTTTACCCATACGATAAGAATTGGTCGTACCGTTGTCCCACTTGACTCTTATCCAACCGTCTGAACCGAGGGCACTTATGACGCGACCTTCGCCAGGTGGCGGACCATCCTGATCGCCCCATTTCCAATCGACTCCTCTCACCACCCTGGTACCTATTTTCATCAGCGCAGCCAATTCCGCTCCGGTCAGTTGAACCGCTGGTGGTTTGCTCTTCTGTATCGCATCTTCATAAATCGCTGTAACTTCTTTCTGCTTCGGGCTATCTTCTTTCATCGAGGGTCCAATTTGCCTCAAGAGGCTCAGGATACTCGAGAGCAATCCGGAATTCACCATGAGACCTATCTCATTCGCGCAATGATGATTCGTCAGCATTCCTAAAATTGTGAGGAGAAATCGAGCTCTCGGCAATTTTCGAAGCCACGTGTAAGTACCCTGATTCAAACTGGTCTTCCCGCTCGCTTTACCCTTACTCGGCGATTCCGCCTGTATCACGTAAGCTCTGAGAGCTCTTATGGCCCACGATGAAATTTCCGCTTCGGCCAATTGAATCTTCACTTTTTGATAAGGCGTGACAAGCTGAATGTTGCTTAGCGCGTGAGTTATACCGGAAGTCAGATCGTTCGCGCTCTCGTGAGTCAAACCTAGCCACCCGTTCAACAGGGAATACTTGACCGACGTTATAAGAAAGTCCTTTCTCAGTAAATCCTGCATCATTACGATACCACGTTCTCGAAGCTTGGCGCGTTGTATCTGACAGTACATCGCTCGACGGAGAGTCTCGACGTCACCGCCGTCTTCAGCAACGACGAAATTAATGATGTTGGTCATTAGCTCGTAAGGATCTATCGTCAGAGTCTTCGTCTTGACTCTCTCGTGCAACAGCATTATCACGTTTGCGGTACTGAGTATATCCTCGAATTTTTGCGATACCGAGATTTCCCCGATCGGCGTTGAATCCTTGGTCGTGGGTAACGATCCATCTTCTTTGGCTCGAGCTTTCGAATTTTGAATCGACACGTTTACGATATCCTCCATTTTGCTCGGTGACTCTTTGTTTCTCCTGATGTCAGCTATAACGGTGCGAACCGCTCGTCGAAATCTCGGAAGAGTGTGCAAAATTTTCAGTTCCCGATAAGCCTTGATTTCGTAGCTCGTCGATGGTCTAACCTCGTAGAGCAAAAATCGGCATTTTTCTTGAGCCGGTGCGCATACCTCTTTGTAACTGCGATTCTGCTGTTGTCTCGTTCTAATGAGATTCCATTTAGTTTGATGTATCGTTCGAACCATATCGACCAGCGGTTTCGACAATTTTCCATTTCCGTTTGCGCGTTCCTGCTCGACGATTTGCAAAGTTTGATAGCCGAGAGCCAAGTGTTTTATCGTAACGGCCATCAAGAGACGGCCGATTTCCTCGACCGGGTGATCGCTGCAAAAGTCAACGTGCGAAAGCAAAAGATTAGATTTGCTGAATTTATCGACCATGGCGAGAAACGTTTGAACGCTCGGATCGGTTTTGTGATTCTCGGCGAGTGCGTGAACGAACGAGGCGACTCGATCATCCGAGGCTCTTTGGAGTTCGTCCTTGGTACGGATCGGGATCGTAGGTTTGGTCGGTGAACTCGCGGGTGTTGAATTATTGCTACGAGCTTCGCCTTTTTCATCCTCGTAGGGATTCGCGGGTTGAAGAACTTGGAGGCCACCTCGAAGAAAGTTGGCGTTCAGCCAAGCACCGGCTTCTTCCTCGGCGGGTAGAAGAGCGAGACTCTGACGCATCCGGTGCGCCAGGAGACCGAGAAGGAAGCCCAGAGCTCGTTCCATGTCCAGAAGAGACGAGCAAACATCCGTGACTTCGATGGTAAAGCGTGTAGTGTCTGGCTCGGGTTGACAGTAATAACCAACGAAACAGGAATCCATCATCGAGCGGGTCAATTGCGCGGGAATTTGACGAGTGACGTTTGCCAACGGAGCGCCACTTTCGTCGCCGACGTATCGATGAAACATTTCAAGAGTACAAGTGCCCTCTTGACGAACGTCTTGAATATCGTAAACATTGCCATTGATGACTACCCAAAGACCACCGTCGCGATTATGATTCTCGAGATCGGCCCAACGTATCATGGTCGGTTCTTCGCTGACGGAAATTTTGTTGCCCTGCTGTGGGACTATTATACCTGGCCAAGATAAATCGTCGGCATCTTCGTGTTCCGTTGATGGCGCGAGACGATTGAATCGATCGAGTACGTCCAAAACCGGTCCCAATACATCCAGCCAATTCATACCGTTCAGTAACATCGGATTATCGACCTGAAGAAGTATCATGCATATCACGAGCTCCGGTAGTAATATATTGATTATATCACCTTTCAGTATTTTCGCGACGACTACGAAATTCTTTGTACTCGTCGAGACGATCTCGCTCGCTGTCGGTAGTATGTCCGTCACGTGATTGCATATCTGAATTATGTATTTTTTCAATAACGATTCAGCCCCGGCTATCTCCGCGTCTTGAGGATCCTCGGTGCTTCTTGAACATTGATATATTTGAGCGATGAGTAATCTTTGACAGCGCAAAAGGAGATTCAAACTCGGCGAGTTGTCGAGTTTGCGTTCGTTTTCGTTGCGTCCCGATTGTCGCTGAAGCGATTGCAATCTCGAACGCGTTATGCAAGATCCGTTGCGTATCAATTGTTTGACCAGTTGGAGCAATGAAATCGTTATGTTCTGTTGTTTCTCGGAGTTGAGCTCTTTCGCCTGTTTCATCTCGCACGTTGATCTGGAATTGGAGGCGATTTCCTTTTCGTCCGAGACATCTACGATTTCGGCTTTTACCGCAGCTTTCAACGCTTGCTCCAATCCACCGTCGGCCATTAAACTGGAAACTAAAAGATCCGCCATAAACTGTTGTCCCTTGTTCGTGTTCGGTTGCTCCAAACTCTTGGAATTGGGCAAGAAGCCGGATAGAGTTTTGGCTCTCTCATTGGCCGTTGGTAAAAGTATACTCCAGCCAGTTTGAAGGACAGCTTGAGCGGCTTCCTGTATGGTTGCCAATATTCCTGGTCCGCTGGCAAGTCCGACGCATCCGTGCTTCAACGAATTCAAAAGTTGGGTAGAACCAAGGCCAACGGTTTTGCCGTCGATGTTGTGGATTATCATGGCGTGCAATTGGAGCCTGAGGAGATTTAACGTCGCGACAGCTAAGCACTCGCGATCCTGCGTTGGTGGTCTTGTACCGGTTAAACCCTCGCACGATTTGGTCAAAAGCATGTCGAGAAGTTTGAAAGTTTCCTCCCGCAGATCAACGACAAAAGCCACTCTACTGGCGACCGATCTAGTCGATAGTGACCAAGCGAAACTCTGATTAGTGCCGCATACCAGACCGACGATACCTTTGTTCGAGAGAGTTGGACAGAGGGTTGGTTCGGCAACCGTGGTATCGAGTGCTGGGTCGATTTGCCCGTAATCATTTCTGCCCCAACCGTAAACCTGATGATCGTCCGTGAGCGCGAGTACCATAAAGCTACCGACCGACAATTCTTTCACTTTTCTGTTCTTGAGAGCTTCGACCAATTTTGGAAATCTTACGTGATTCTCGTTACCGTGACCGAGACAATAAGCGTTTCCTTTGCCCCAGGTGTAAACTTCACCTTCAGCGGTCAGAGCAACCGAGAATTGTCCTCCACAGTAGACCTTGACGACCTTAACATCGAGCAGCTTGTCCCGAATAATTTTCGGGGTTTCTGATGATTCGCAGCTGCCGCGTCCGAGTTTACCGTAATCGCCGTCACCCCAGGAATACACGACACCAGATTCGGTGCAACAGAGGGTCTGCGAGTCTCCGGTACCACAAGCGACGTGAACGATCGACTGTCCGTTCAGCGAAGTGACAGCCATTGGCACGAGTCGGTCGCTGGAACTGCCCAAACCGAGTCTTCCCCAGTTTCCTTGACCCCAAGTGTACAACACTCCGGCGCTCGTAATCGCCGCTGAATAAGTACTTCCGCAAGCTATAAACGAGACATCCTCCTCGGCGAGATCTTCGATGACTTTTGGTTCGTCGTAAGATGTTCCATCGCCGTGACCCAGTCGACCGCCTGCACCGTTACCCCACGAATAGGGCACGCCGTCCTGCGTCAACGCGAGATAATGTTTTCCATCCGGATGCGACGCGATCATCTTGACGCTCTTGTTCGCGAAGCCGAACACTCTCTGAGGATATTGGCTCTCCGAGTCGTAATGCATCGTGTAGACTTTACCGTCCTGAGTTAGTATAACCAGAGAGCCCTCGGTACAACACATCTGTTTGACACCGAGCTCCGCGATCGAATCGCAGTAGAACGGAGCCGTACCATGCCCAAACTTTAAAGCTCCCCACGCCATCACTTCCTGATAAGTCTGCGACTCGGTCTTCGAGAAATTCGCGGCATTTTCGAGAGGCGGAAGATAAGGCGTTGCCAGCCGACTCAGATTGCACATTATGACGACCGCGGCTTTGCGGAGATCAACGGCTATACCGTCGTCGTCCGGGAGAACGAGATACTTGAGAAGAACCTCGCAAGGCCCCGGACACACGTTCTCATCGCTACGACGTAACTTCGGTGCTGCTATGGAATTCAAACGGCGCAAAAGTGGCACGAGAGGCGCTGATACACCCGGCGTCATCACACGATTATCCTGACTCTTCGATTTTCCGCTTAAGTGCAGCAGCAACAAAACGGAATCTAAGAGGCTGGAGAGTGTGCCGCGCTGAGCGACGAGCTCCAGGAGAAGACAGAGCGCGGTGTGCTGATCGGCGACTGGCAACGGACACCACGATCTTCCATTCACCATGTCTCCGGTCACAACTTGACGAAGAAACTTTACCGATCTCTCGACCACGTCCAACCACACCTGCGACACGTTGTTTTCGTCGAACAGTGTCGCTTCCGGCAAAGCTTGCAATGTTTCCAATGATTCGGTTAGAATCTCTCGACAAAAGTCGACATCTTCTCCGGAACCCCACGCTCGACGCAAATATGCGAAGGAAAAATTTAACGCTGCGCGAGTGCCGACGCGAGCTAGACCGACGGCAGCCCTCTCGCTTGGTTTCCCGCTGCGACATCAAAAGAAAACAATCACGTCAAAACAAAATTTCAGTTGTTTGGTATAGTCTGTTCCTCCGTCTCTGCACTTTTCGACCGAATACATCGACTCACATTTTCTGTGATTTTGGAAACGTTTTTGATGCTACTGTGATCACTTCGTTGTTCTCTCGGGGCTTGTAACGAGACAGAGCAGTAAAGTATCTGCGAGCGACTATCAAGCGCTGACGCAAACGAGTAGCGGACAGAGTACTGTTCGCGACTTCGTGACACAACACCCTCTGTTCTTTGATCGATGTTTCAATGCAAGCTGTCAAATCATTAGTAGCTGTGGAACAAATAAACGGTATACGAACAACGACCAACCGATAATCGGAAATATTCTAAAACTTTGATAATTCTTACTAGGTTGAGATCCCCAAAACCAAAAATCGATCATGTTCTCTGCAGGAAGTGGTTTGTCCACGAGAGCGGCAGTTCGAGCAGCTTCTTCTTCGTCTAACTTTTGACAAGGTCCGCAGTTGCAGCCGCTCTGAGGCCCGCAGATCCCGTCGCAACACAGGCAAGACAATACTCGCGAGTTGCAATAGTAGTGACCGCTGGCACCTGCCGTTCAATGTTTGGGTTTGTTTGGGTTCGTTTGGGTTTACGTACGTCGCTTTTGCAAAGTGGAAAAAAATGAAAAGTAAAAAAGGCACGTTACCCTTTTTAGCCACAACACCGGCCGAGTTGATAAGACCGCCGGTAAAAGTTCTGACGATCTCTCCGTCTCGCACCATACCGTTCCACAATTCGGCGAGGCCATCTCGGGAAAGGAATTTCTGCAGATCGACCTTCAGCCATTTTTCGTCCATGCATGTTTGGGGCCTTACGATGATGTTCGATTGGCCACTCATTTTACGATCCTTATAGCCGCCAAAATAATCCTACGAACGACGATCATTTGAAATAACGACCATTAGCGACCATAGGTTAGACGAGGAATTGTAAAGTCTCAGTGCACGGTACGAAGTATTATTACACGGTATGGCAAGTACCTAAACTCTCATCATTGTTCTATTTGGTAACGTTGGCGCCCCACGTAAACCCCGAGATCGCATCATTTGGCGTTATTTTGCTACGCTACACGCATGTTGGACTCTCGCGTTGACAGTTCGTGAATATTGACAGGACACTACTTTTCCCGTGAGTTTCCCGTATGTCGTTGGCTCGTCCCCACCAAGCTACAGTGGTATCCAGATTTCGTTACATAATTGATGTATAGCACGGTTATTTGAACGTTCCGTACTTCTGCCTAATTGTCAATTAAAGATTACTTCGTTACGGGTGTAACGGGTGTAACAATTAAACGCTGTATATATGGGAGAAATATCCTTTGGCGTATTGATTGCGAAACGTAAATATTTACAGAAAGCATATACATATCGTATGTTACGAGCAGACAATATTTTCGCGTAGCTTGGCCAATGGGATACTCCGGTTTCGTAGCGCCACCTGTATTTCCGCTCTCACTCGACCAATGACCGATTCTTCAACGACCCCACAAACGATATCGCCATTTCCGGCCCGCCAAATAAAATATACAGCAACCTCGTTATTCGCTTGTGTCAAAATCGACCGTTATGATTGTTCAAAGCACAATGTTTATCCGTGGCATATTACGGGTTACGAAAAAACGCTTTGGCGTCGGGTACGTAAAACGAGGTGAGACATTCTTCGGAATTATTTCTTCCATTTTTCTTCTAAGGCAAAGTAATAGCTCTATCGTACGAAATACGAGAGCGAGAAAGATAGTTGAAATCTTTGATCCAATGTTTCTTAACGATAAATTATTTTTTATTCGAAATGATACTGACATGTCTATGAATTCTAGAGAGGCTCGGTTTTTGAAAATCACTTAACCGGGTTCAAAAATTGATAAGGTTATGTTGATCTCCGCGTCTTTAATACGACTATTTCTATAGGTTATGCCGCGATCGTCGATACATTTTGTCATACAAGTTTACAGTTTGTCCCATATGGTCCAATCACATATCGCATCAATTTGCACAGATATACGAACGGGCTTGTTGAAGCTCTATTCACAGAGCACCGCGTGCCAGCCGAGTCTCAAGGGTCGCCCCGCGATCATGTACGGGCAGCCGACCCACGAGACCCATCCTCATCTGGTAAAAAGTGACGAATTGTTGCCTGGTTTGAAGCTCGAAGAATTTCGGGAACGCCGGAACAGGCTGGTGCGACGAATTCTGATGGACGAGTACGTGACTAAGAATCCAAAAAGTTCTCACGTTGTCGTTATACCGTCGTCGAGCGTAGTTCACATGTCTGATAAAATACCATATGTTTTTCGGCAAAACACAGACTTTTTATATTTCGCCGGATGTCAGGAGCCTGACAGCGTTCTCGTTGTCAGCATTGACGGAGAGGCTCATTTGTCGCGTCTTTTCGTGAGAAAGAAAGATCATCGTTCGGAATTATGGGACGGACCGAGAACGGGCGTCGACGCGGCTGTTGAAATGTTCGGCGTCGATCAAGCATTACCCATCGGAGATTTCGAACAATTTCTCGTTTCTCACTTGACGGAGAACGGCAAGAGGAGAACGATTTGGTACGACAACGCGTGCGTCTTGCAACCGGAGTTGCACAGAAAAATGTTGAATCTCGCGAAGCTAACGAACAATCAAGCTTTGATATCGCCTAAAAGGATTTTCCACGAGATTCGTGTAATCAAATCCGAAGCGGAGATTGCACTGATGAAAAAAAGTTGCGAAACCGCGTCGGCTGCTATAGCGAAAACGATTCAAGTTTCTAAACCCGGTATGAGCGAACATCAGTTATTCGCGACTGTCGATTACGAGTGTCGCATGAACGGAGCTGAATTCTTGGCTTATCCACCGGTCGTCGCAGCTGGATCGAATGCCAATGTTATACATTATATAAAAAATAATCAAATTATCCGGAACGGGGAATTGGTCCTGATGGATGCTGGTCGGTAGAAAAACGCCCTTCGCTTTTCGCCATTACCACACGGAGCAACGGTTTCACCCTTCCATTTTGGCACGCTTTCCATTTTCAGGCTGCGAATATCATGGATACACGTCAGACATAACGAGAACTTGGCCGATAAACGGAACGTTCACACCTTATCAACGAACTCTCTACGAGATCGTGTTAGAAGTTCAAAAAATTCTCATCTCCAAACTCACGGAGTTTGGCACCCTGGATCAAGTTTATCACAACATGTGTGTACTTCTGGGTCAGAGATTGCAAGAAATTGGATTGATTCCGTCGAGTTTGAGCGGGGAAAAATTACGTGCTGCAGCTTATACTTATTGTCCTCATCACGTGAGTCATTATCTCGGTATGGACGTTCACGATACTGGATTGATACCACGGACTGCGAGAATCAAGCCGGGAATGATCGTCACGATGGAACCGGGTAAAACAAATAACAATTATGAGCTTTATTTTCTTCTCGCATAAATGTTGGATTGTTTACGAAAACAAGATTTCCCTTATGGAAATAACCATCGATGAGATTCCACCTCCCGCTGAATTGATCTTCTTCTTTCGTCCCAGGTATCTACGTAAACTCGCGTAACGAAATGGCACCGCCGGATTTTCACGGTATCGGAATCCGCATCGAGGATGACGTTCTGATTCGAGAAAACGATCCGCTCGTGTTAACCGCGAGTTGTCCGAAGGAAATCTCTGCGATCGAGGAACTCGCGAAACAAAATCAATCGTGACTTCCCCTTTGTAAATATATAGGCACGCAATTACGAGAACAAAAACTTAAAAAATATGAAACGTTCTCTACTTTATGTAAATATTTCAAATGACAAATAAAATTCGTTTACACGACAATATCTTTCTTACAGTGTAAATAGTAATCGCATTATCGCGAATCAGTAAATTCACTCGAAAATTGGTCTCGTCGGATATAAACGAATGTTATAAATCTGTATCCAGTACAAAACGACGAGAAGCAACAGGAGCATGGTATAAACGAATAACGCTATCATGAACATTTATATCAGTGAAGCGATGTTTTTTCGGAAAACGATAAAAACGTGGTACAAAGAAAAAAACAAACTTATGCCGATAAATGTAATAAATGTTTCTCTCTTCGTTCTCTCCTATACGTCGGACTTTATTGCCAAATTGCGCAATTTGGCGTCGGCTTGCTTCAAGCTGATGAAATTCGTGAGTTGTTTGACTCGGAGACGCGACCATACAACGTGATCGTGAAGAGCATGAATTTGCGCAGCCGCAAGAGCCGCACTCTCCGGATACAAAACAGTTGTGCAACCGAGCCCTGGAAAAACAAAATAAAAAATTATTACATTAGTAATATTACACTAATTAATCTTGAGTAATTGAATATTTATAAATATTCATTAAAAAATAGTTTAAAATATTTGCGCGTTAAAATCTTCGCCACGGTCGCCCAAAAGTTGAAAAAGAACGATAAAGCTGATAAATCTCATTCGTTGATCAGATCTTACACTGAAGCAACCTCCACGAGGAAAATCGTGAAAATAAATGGACGAAACAAACATATAACTGAAAAAGTGCATTATGAGAACTGACCGGATGGAAGATTGAGAGAAGACCAAACGTCCTGTGCCACGTTGTCTGGTTTGACGGGTGGACAATTGATGACAGGCAACGGTGTATTGCCGGAGAGGACTGGCCCCAATCCGTTGCTTCTCCCGGCTACAGCGACCAACACCACCTAGATGGACGGGGAAAGAAAGTATAAATGGCGAGGGTAAACAAAAATGAAGCCCGATAACGAGGGCAGCGGATGATTCTTAATTGTCGTAACTATTTGTGTCTTATCAAAGCTCTTGTGACGATACGATTACATTATCGTAATGAAGCAATGACGGGTCATTCAAATACGTACAAACATATATAAAGCTGAAAAATATCGTGCGGCTCAATATGGACACGCGTACGTACATTGCGTTTGGGGAAAGGATAGAAATATCGAGTACCTTTTCACCAGTGCCTTCGTATTCGGCAAGTATGCGCAAAGTTTCTTCGGTCCCTTTGTGCGCACTGGTGACTCGTAATTGCGTATTAAGTCCAAGGGCTTCAGCGTGTTTCGCGATCTTTTTGCAATGCTCCTCATCGGAAGGCGAACCCATTAGGATGACGACCAACGAGCTTGGTGGTGGAACGAGATAATCGAGTTGTTCGGCGACCCATTCGAAATTTCTCTTTACCGTGTTGAGATCAGCATCGGTCACGGTCGAGAGATTTCTGTAGACTTGCTTGTCCTTCATCAGCCTCTTGTCCCCCGAAGGCCAAAGACGCCAAGAGTCGCTGTCGATTATATCCGCAACCATTATTTCACCGTTGGTGTCTACGCCGAACTCGATCTTCATGTCGATCAGAGCACAGTCCCTCGTCGACCAAGCTCTCTCGAGCACCTCGAATACGGTTAGCGTCGTACGTCTCATTATGTCAACCTCGTCCTTCCCGATCGAGACACCGTTGAGCTTGAAACCGGCTGAGATAATCTGCTGCTCCGACCACTGGGGATCATGATTCGCATCGTCCTTGAAGAAGGTCTCTTGGAGAGGCGGGTTGAAGCGATAACCCTCGGGTACTCCTGGACAAAAATCAAAAGTTCGATTATACAATTTTATGTACAACGGCTAGTTATTAACTTTGGTAAAAGTAAATATAAAAAGAGATTGCGGCAAATTGAATGTCACCTGGATGTCGCTTGAGGAAGCTACCAGTCGCTAATCTTCGTGTGACCCATTCGATAGGCACCATCTCGCATTTCTTAGCGACAAAAGCCGTATCGCCGGCCACTTTGACGAAAGCAGTTTTCAGTCCTGCTTGATTCAAAAGTTGAAACACTTTGGCCGTCGTCGCTGTGCTGATCGCAGCTTTGCCCTCGAGCTCGTGAGATTTGACTCCGTCGCCGGCAGTTATGCGATCCTTGCTTTGCAGAAGACACAACGTTGGATCGTCGCCGATCTCAAAAACTTGTTTCGTCTTGCCCTCGATTATTAACTTTTCCGTTTTTATTTCTGAAAAATAAATCAGGTGCATGGAAGCCACACGTGTTAAAAGTCACTCTCTATTTTTTAATGAAATTTTTCTTCGAAAATTTAAGCTTTGTAGAATTATCGTTAAAATTCGGGTATAAATATTGATTTCTTCTCCCACTTCCAACCCTAATTTTTCTTCAACACTGCACCTTCTGGTAGGTAAAAAACACGAACTTTTTGTAAAAACTCAAGATCTCAATTTATTTGTTCATGATTTAGCAAAGGTCGCCAAAAGCACATGTGTTAGAAGAAAACAAACTTTTTGGGATTTCGAATTGAAAAAAGTTGATACGGTGTAACGGTTGTAAATTTTGCATACATGAATTATTGCTTTTTTTTTACGTAAGTATCGACAAGCGTTTTTGTAAATCCTAAAATTTGGGAACTTAAAGTTTTTTTC
This sequence comes from Ophioninae sp. B BG-2022a, assembly GCA_030522765.1. Classification (NCBI taxonomy): domain Eukaryota; kingdom Metazoa; phylum Arthropoda; class Insecta; order Hymenoptera; family Ichneumonidae; species Ophioninae sp. B BG-2022a. The sequence goes on from JAPYZJ010000861.1 coordinate 23,113, forward strand.
TGGTGGATTTGAATCGATATTCTGATCAATACACATTGTTGTGGCGTACCTTCTATGATTGGCCCAGGACAACAAAAAGTTGGTGAAATATCTATCGAGCATTCAACATGTGGCTCTGACATGTCTTGTGGAGAAAATATTATAGGTATCGATACAGTAGGGATTGGTCTGACCGCTCCTGCATGAGCTGCAGATTGCAAAAGCTTTTTCCTTGCCCTGTACCTTCTCATACGCTGGGCCCCGGACAGGGCTGTTGTCTTCATTTTGGGTTCCTTTTCAACAATACTCCGGGGCTCATTTGGATCATGCTGCGCATTTTGTCTCGCGCGAAAAGCGTTAACGCGTTCCGTACTTTTATTCTTTATCATGATTGCTTTTTCAGTAAATTGTTTTTTTTTTACTTTCTGCTTCCCCGGTTCGTAACGTTTTACGAACACGGGCAACCTTTTAACGTTGCGCTCTACTTTCTTCGATCTATTTTTCTTCAATAACAAATTACGATCACTGGCACTTATACAGAATTAATAACAATACGAAAAAAAGATAAATATGAATAATTAAACGGTTGAGTTTACGGATAAAAATAATAAGATAGTATAAGAGGAGAACGGGATAGCGCACTGTAACACGGCGTCACTTAGACCTTACACCAAGAAACCAAGTGACGCGCTCTCTATAGTCACCGGGCTCGATCGATAATTCCCCCATTTTGCGGCGTTTCAATTTCGTCACTTCTGCGCTCGAACCTGGTAACAGAGCTGCTAAGAGTGACGCACTTCGAAACGTATTTTATTTAAACCCGCTGTCTTTCACCTTTCCTCCACCGTACCGACATGTGTTTCGTTACCTCCATTACTCATCCGGCTTGTTTTTGTCCTGACGGGACTGAAACGTTTCACTTCAAAAATAAAAGATTCCCGGCGTGAACGAGTTTCGTTGGCACGAAAGTTCGTGAAATGTTATCGCTTCCCTGTGTTCACCCGTGGGTACAGTCCCACAGAAAAATAATTCCTTTGGAAAATTCTTTGATATTTCATATAGCTCGCGCACGAACGATTTTTCATGAATCATTTTTTGTGTCAGAATTGATTATTATATCAGGCGGTAATAAAAATTCGGAATATTTGGATTTATTTTTCTCGCGTATGAAAAAAAAATACTCACGCGCCATGATCCTGGTTCTGATGCTACCCTGCAAATGCCTCAGCGACGACACCACGAGGATTTTCTACGTTTGTCCTCCAATGATCCCCACTACTCTACAGACTCGCGGGATTGGCTCGAAAAAAAGTTTTTTTTTATTATCGTCTTATCTTGTTCACCCGGCAGGGTTCAATCGAGCCAATGTCGAAAATCGAGTCTCCCACTCTCCTCCGATCTTTATTCCCTCACGCCGCGTCGTTCGGAGATACTTTTCTCTTTTCGTAAACACGGTCACTGCACAACAATTCTCATCCGAAAAAAAAAATGAATTTACGTAAATCGTTATTGTCGATAAAACGATTAGGCAACGGGGAGACAAAATTGGACGCATAATTATCGTTGACTTTAGTTTTCGTCGTTCGAACGTCTCAATCGGAAAAACATCACTCTTATTTCATAAAAATAAAAAAAAAGTACATTCGGCTGCGAAAAAAAATGTAACGTCGTGGCTTCCAGTGTGAGCGATCCCGCGGCGTATAAAAGCGAGGAGCACGTGGTAAACGAGAATTCGTAAATTCGTACTATGGCTAGAATCCCGAGCGGCCGAAAGAACGATAGTAAATGGAGGGAGGTGGTAAAATCGTGCGGCGTCTCAAAAAGCCCTTTCCATTGGATAGACGCTCTCATTCGTGTATCAGTGAGCGGCCCGTGAACACACATTTTCCTTTTTTTTTTTTTTATTCTCGTTTGAGACGCGCGTGCCTTGTCGGCGTTATTCGCGAAATCGACATAAATCCAAGACGCACGTGGTAAGCCTTCCGTGGTAACAGACACACGCTGAATAATAACTAAAAATTACAAATTCACCCCCCTCCCTCCGATACTTAATATTTGGGACTTAAAGTAAAAACATTTTTATCTTCGTTGAATTTTTCGGTCGTGGGATGGAATAAGAATTACAAGGTTCAGGCACATTCGGGAATTTCTCATTCAACAAGTAGGTACAGTCAGTGTCAAAAGTCCCGCAACGATACAATCGTATTTCGCGCACCTGTATCGCGATCGCGGTAAAATTAACACATTTTTTTATTTTCGTTCCACTCGCGATCATCCATGAATAAAATCGTAGTTGTTCACAAAAAAAACTGTAAGAAATAAATTTTTTTTCTTCGTCGTAATTTCCAATCGGCGAAAGTTTTGCCGATTGCTCGGTAATTCCGATACACCTGAAACTTGCGACGGAGCGTGTATCCAGACTAAATAATATCCGGTTGCCGATATTCTTCAAAACAGATGGCCTCGGCTAGATTGACGCCGTAACGCAAACTCCTTCTAACGGAGCATCGAAGAATAGTGGCCTTGAATAGAGAGACGCCCTACACACCCGAAACGACTTTTTCGCCCGATCTATTTTAACCTGTAGCGACACGACGCATTTTGTCAGTTTCCATGAAAAATGTGAACGATAATGGGGACAGAAAACTGAAGTTTTTACTAAAGCTATGATTGAAAACTTTGCAACTCAATTTTTGAACTTTAAGCAAAAAAAAAAAGTGGAAAATAAATGTTTTTTTATAAATACGTTGATCGGAAAGTTTTTAGGTTAGGTATATCGAAAATAACTGAAACTAGAGTGAGCTCGCAACAGAGCGATAAAAAAAGATGCTATTCAAATGACAGAATCACGTTCGAATACATTCTATCAAACTTCCAAACTGTGTGATAAAATAATCCCCCATAGAAAATACATATTTATCGAAATATTCGAGATACGTTATCGCGCGGGCTTACTCGCGTAAAAAAATCATCTCGGTCAATTTCCATACGAGTTTGAATAGAACGGCTCGAAAAAAGAATTTTGGGTTACATAACGCAACTGGGCAACAAAAAACGAGTTTTTGTGAATCAAAAAGTTGAATAGACGATGAGCAGCTTTTAGGGAGCGATTGGAGCAAGAATTTGAAAAATTGATTAACAATGAAAAAAATTAAGCAATTGTTACGAAAAAAATGTATTAAATGGGACAAACTGTAAAATTTCGTTTTTTTCGGAATTTCTCGTAAATTTTTCGTAAAATCGTAAAAAAAATTTTTCGTAATTTCTCGTAAAATCGTGAAAAAAATATTTTCCTAATTTTTCGTAAAATCGTAAAAAATTATTTTCATAATTTTTCGTAAAATCGTAAAAAAAAATTTCGTAATTTTTCGTAAATCGTAAAAAAAAATTATCGTAATTTTTCGTAAAATCGTAAAAAAATATTATCGTAATTTTTCGTAAAACCCTTGCTTTTCGAAATTCCACAAATCCGTTTGTTGTGAAAAATAATATTTTAGAAAAGTAGCAGGAATGGACAACTGAAAGCATAGCTTCTTCGTTTGCGAAACGACAATCGAGAAATACCGATTATTCAAGAGTAAATACTCGCAATCGTAAATGTTTTTCATTGGGAAAAAATTGTCCGAAGAGTTTGAACTCGATGATGAAATTTCGTTGAGCAATAATTTATATTCGTGATTGAGTGACGAGGAGGGTTGTAAGAGCAGAGAAATTGCATTGCGGGGGGTCAATAGTTTATAAGAGCAGTGGTGATAATGAAAAGCTGGAAAGATCCCTGTGGGGTCTTCGCGATAAGAGTAACGATATATTCTCGATTTCTCAAGTTTCATCATCCAAACGGAGAGCAATATCAATTGTGCAAACAATATATCTCTATCCATCCTAGTAAATATAAATAATCCATTTTCTCTAGGAGGATCGATCGATCAATAGATTTTTCCGGGATATCGAACAATTTTTATTTATTTCGATATTATCATCTTGAACTTGATTTCTCTTTTGGGACGAAAAGATTGATAGAGGTGAGCCATAGCGTCAGATATTTACTTGTAAACAACTTGCTAGGTTATTTACCGGTGATAAGATAACGAAATCACGTGTTATCTTCATTGACTACTAATTCTTACCGAGATCGTACAGGTTCGATAAAAAAAAAAACAAAATTGCTGATTTTCGTTTTATCGATCGATAAATTATAACATATCAAATCATGTTATCAATTATATCAGTTATCAATTATTTATCAATTATTTCATCAATTATCAAATTGTAAGATATCAATATCGTTAGGTCACCGATGTGTTTGTTTTCGCGTGTTCTTTGACCTGTTTTCTCTGTTTCGTCTTTTATTGGGTTCGTTTGGGTTCGTTTGGGTTTGTTTGGGTTTCTTTTTATCGATCAATAAATTAAAAAATATCAAACGTGAATAAAAGCCGTTTTGGAAAAATCGAGACTCGAGGATCCCCTTCGAGATGAATTAATTAAAACCGTACGTTTTTCGATCGTTACAACGAAGTAGAATTTCATTAGGTCTCCGACGAGTTTTGTTCTCGCGTGTTCTTTGACCTCTTCTCTCTGTTTCGTCATTTATTGGTAGATTAGCTCTAAAAAAAACTTGTCTTGGTATTTAGTCCCGCATTTCACGTTGAAGCGAATCGATTCGGTCTGGTCATTTATCGTTGCTTGTTTGTCGACAGATTATCTCGTGAAGAAGAAATATGTCTTTCGACATAACTGACGTAGTCGAGACGGCGGGTTTGGCCCGATTATCGATCGAAGAAGTAACAACGCGGCGACCTCGCAGCAAAGGTGAAAATCGTGGACAAAGGACTTCCGGTTTGACCCACGAGTGCGGTGTTTTTGGATGTATAGCAGCGGGTGATTGGCCATCGCAAATCGACGTTGGTCAAGTCGTTTGTCTCGGTGAATTTTTCGTCTCTCCACTTTTTTTTTCCCGAATTTTCGTGACCAGGAATAATCGTCCCAATATCACGCAGGTCTCGTTGCCCTCCAACACAGAGGACAAGAAAGCGCTGGTATTGTAACGAGCGAAGGTGTCTGCGCGAAATCCTTCCACGTCCATAAAGGCATGGGCATGATAAACAACATCTTCAATGATGAGAACATGAAGAAACTCCGTGGCAATCTTGGAATCGGTCACACGAGGTACAGCACTAGCGCAGCCAGCGAAGAAGTCAATTGTCAGCCTTTCGTCGTTCATACCGCTCACGGTGCTCTCGCTGTTGCCCATAATGGCGAACTCGTCAATACCGAATCCCTGAGGAAAATGGTAATTCGTTAATATCACAAAAATCAAATTTAAGCTTCATTACGATCAATAATTTACGATTTTTTTTAGTAAAATACTTAGAGGTTTTCATTTCCGGAAGTGAAACGAAGGGAAAACGCGAAATTTTGGATTTTTAATGATAAAATTACAAAAGTAAATTTGCGGTTCATAACGATCAATTATTTAAGATTTTTTTAGTAAAATACTTAGAGGTTTTCATTTCCGGAAGTGAAACGAAGGTAAAACGCGAACTTTTGGATTTTTAATAATAGAATTACAGAAATCAAATTTGCGGTTCATGACGATCAATAATTTACGATTTTTTTATTAGAATACTTAGAGGTTTTGATTTCCGGAAGTGAAACGAAGGTAAAACGCGGACTTTTGAATTTTGAATAATAGAATTACAGAAATCAAATTTGCGGTTCATGACGATCAATAATTAGCGATTTTTTTATTAGAATACTTAGAGGTTTTCATTTTCGGAAGTGAAACGAAGGTAAAAAGCGAACTTTTGGATTTTGAATAATAGGTGTACAATTTTGTTCCAAGGTACTCGGGCGCGGCGTCGGCTTATCAACATACTCCGATTCGGAACTCATAACGCAAGCGCTCTGCTTGAATCCTCCGGAGGGTGAAGTTAACGGACCCGACTGGCCGGCGCGGATAAAACATTTGATGCAATTGGCGCCACTCTCGTATTCCCTCGTAATAATGCAGAGAGACAAGATCTACGGTGTCCGAGATCCTTACGGCAATCGCCCACTTTGCCTGGGTAAAATCGTGCCGATTGGACAACTCGGTGAGCAAAGTTATTTGAGTTACTTCAAAAACGTATTTATTTTGCCGATTAAAATATCTCATACAAAAAAAAACATGGCCTCCGGAAAATGAAATATTCATTTTATCAAAGTCTCGACCAATTGAAACTCGAACATTCGATGATGCTATGAATTGTATGAAAAAGATCGCCACTATTACGTAATTATTAAAAACTGAAAATCGATTTTTAAAAAAAAGTCATATCATCAACGACCTTCAAATGTATCAAATCTTATCGCCTCTAAATTTGGAAAGAACAGATCAAGTGGTTCTCGAGATAACACGTAAAAAGATTTCATTTTATACCGACGGCCATGCTTTTCTGTATTTATTAGTTTCTTTTTTAAAAACTCTCAATATATCTGCATTTGAGATAAATGTGATTTCGTAATAAACCGTAATCCATTGTTTATAAACTATTTTAAATGACGATAATTTCAATTTGAACCGTCAATTTTTGCGAATACGTAATATTGTTTATTTATTGTAACGGAAGAAATTAATTATAATTATTGTTGTCAAATCGAATAACCAATTAATCGTGAAAAACGTATACATATTTTTTCGTTCAAGTTTCTTTTTCGGAAATTTATTTCAGGGCGTTTTGAAGAAATGATAAATCGTTTTGATAGGATGATAAATCATTTTTCATTTTTAATAAATAAAATATACGATTTCCTCCCATAGCAGGAAATGAATCGGACGATGACGATGACGCCGAGGGTTGGGTAATATCCTCGGAATCCTGCGGTTTTCTCAGTATCGGCGCTCGTTACGTGAGAGAAGTATTTCCCGGAGAAATCGTCGAATTGACTCGGGAGGGCATCAAAACTATCGACATAGTTGAACGACCTGACAAAAAACCTCAAGCTTTTTGTATATTCGAGTACGTCTACTTTGCGAGAAGCGACAGTATTTTTGAGGGTAAAAATCCCGTTTTTTTAACTCGAAAGCATTACGAAGTGCAACGGTTCGACGATCGCTTTTAAAATTCATACGATCGATCATTTTGATGATTTTATTCAGGCCAGATGGTGTACTCGGTTCGCATGCAGTGCGGAAGAGTCCTCGCTATCGAATCTCCGATCGAAGCTGATATAGTAAGCTCCGTGCCTGAATCCGGAACTGCAGCTGCTCACGGTTACGCTAGACAGGTAAACTCGAACTGAAAAGTAAAAACAATGCGTTGGTACATAAAATTCGAGAATTATCATAAACTGATAAAAATTTCGAGAATTATCATAAACTGATAAAATTTTCGAGAATTATCATAAACTGATAAAAATTTCGAGAATTATTATAAACTGATGAAAATTTCGAGAATTATCATAAACTGATAAAAATTTCGAGAATTATCATAAACTGATAAAAATTTCTAAGATTTTTTCATCTCTAAAGCATCTTATCATTCACGAGTCTGGAAAAACTCGAAAGTACTAAAACCGAGTCTCGATTTATTATTATTTTTTTAATTAGACTATTATGATGCAAAAGTCGTGATTTAATCAGCAATTATCGTGCACTTTACAAATAATGATTTTCAATACTGATTCCAGTCGAAAATTCCCTTCGCCGAAGTGCTCTGCAAAAACAGATACGTCGGTAGAACGTTCATTCAACCAAGCACGAGGCTTCGGCAACTGGGAGTGGCGAAAAAATTCGGTGCTCTCTCAGAGAACGTCAGAGGAAAAAAAATAATTCTAATTGATGATTCAATCGTGAGGGGCAACACGATCGGTCCGATAATCAAACTGCTGCGTGACGCTGGTGCTAAACAGGTGAATAATTTTTTTATTAATTAAAATTAATTAAATGTGTATAAACTCAGCTCAAGGGAACAAATCGAACAATTCGATAGTTATAGAAAATATTTGTATCGTCGTAATATTACATTGTGAATAAATGACGCACAGTTATCATTAAAAATAGAAATATTTCGTAGTTATGAATAATTTTTCTAATTACAGGTACACATAAGGATAGCATCGCCACCGTTAAAGTATCCGTGCTACATGGGCATAAATATACCAACGAGGGAAGAACTGATCGCCAATCGTTTGGACAGCGTAAAATTGGCGAAACACGTTGGTGCCGATAGCCTGACTTATCTCTCAGTGGAGGGTCTCGTCGAGGCTGTAAGATACAGAATGGACAATCGGGAGAGCAGTTACATAGGTCATTGCACAGCTTGTCTCACGGGCGAATATCCTGATGAATTGCCAGGAGATCTTGATTGGTGAAGGAAATCCTATTGAAGAAAAAAAACGCAATACAAACATGTCGATTAATTTTTCTCGATGATTGTTGCATCAACGAGAAATCGACGATAACTATTTTACCGTTTCCGATTTTCAGATTGGCTTCTCCGTATATGAATTTTATATTTATGAATCGATAATTCTGCTATTGTGAAGGGCACAAATGAGCGCAAAGTTTTTTCTTCTACGTTGATCCAATTTTGATGAACGCGTCGGTTCGTTGGCGAACATTTTTCTTTTTAGAGTCTCACTCATATAAGAATATCTATTAGTATATCTTCTTTTGGCTATGATGTTTTGGGCAGTGCCGAAACATGAATAACTTTTAAGCATTTAAAATGCCTCATTTCCGAAAAATAACCAGCTCTGGTGTTATCACCGAGATAACCGTAAATCGTTCGGAATGAATTGTAATTGCCTGCAGAGGGCGAGTAATGTACAAATCAGTACTTCTTTTTTACAAGAAAGAAATATGTATCAATTCTAATATTTTATTATTTTACGCGTTTAAACGACGGTGTATAATTTATTTAGACTTACTCGTATCGTTTAGGACGTGTGTCGCAAATACGCGCATCAAGAACCTTTTTGTGTCATTCATCTTCCAAGCGTTCGTTTTTTTGTCTACGTTCGTCGGCGGCTTTTTTCAGCTGATTCGCCAAATTGCGCATCTTTTCTTCCCGTCTTTGTTGCTTTTCGAGCTTTCTTCTGTCCAGCTCACAGTCTGATTCTTTACTATCTTTGGTAATTTCTTCATTTGCATTGTTGACTGATTCTACGGTTGATTGCGTAATCGACAAAGCCTTTGTATTCTCCAGCATTTCCATTGGTTTCTTGTGTATAACTTTTTGGTTAGCCTCGGTTATCACCATTCTCTTCTCTGTTCGTGGGTCTCTGTTGGTCTTAACAATTGTGCCGGAGTTCCCGTAGCTGTTCTTGTTGATTGAATTTGATGTATCCTCGTCACCCGGGTGCATCGTAGATTGCATTGGCTTTTTAGGTTTTTTCCTGCCGGGGTTGCTGAACTTCCGAACCTTCGATTTTTTCGTTACTAGAACTTGAGCTTTGTGCATGCCTTTGAAATTTGAAAGATCAGCGTCCGAGTCATCTTCGTCAGACTCCAAATTAGAGAAACTTTCCGCTGGATTTTCCACTTCAGGAATATTCGAAAGTTTACAACTCTTGGATGTGGACGGTTGAGGATTTATCACAGAGGATACATCTGCCTCGGATACGATAATCCTTTTGTCCCTTTGCGACGAGATATCGGTCGAATCGTCAAGCTTCTCAACATTCGTGTGCACCGTTTTGGGTTTATAGATCGCGAATGGATTTTCATCGTCCGACGCTGAATCCGGCTCGATACCCTGCGATCGTTTTTCATCCCTGATCCGTTGTTTCTCCAAATAATCGTTCAACGCCTTCATCCTATCGTCGCGCATTTTTTCCCATGATTTCAAAGCTTCCTCTCGGTATACAGGCGGTATTCCAGATTTTTCTATAACTTCCATACTCGGAACGCACTCCGGATCGTTAGAGTCGCCCAGCAACTCCGTTTTCAATTGGGCAAAGATACGATTCATTTTCAAAACTTTGCGCGTTTTTGCAACGTATTTGAGCGTAGGTTTTTCATCAAAGACCGAATCGTCTACTCGCGGATTGTCATCACCCTCGAAGAACATATATGTACCGACGGCATTGCCGTACGTTCCCTCATAAAACTGTAAATCCAAATATATTTGAATTATTTGCTTTTGCACGAAGAATATTTTGCCTACAGTCGGAACTGATTATAATGCTACGGTTTAAGATCGTACAAGATCAACATAACCTCATACATTTCAGAACAGAGATGTCTGAGAAATACGAAAGTTTTGTAGAAAAAAATTAACGTTAGGAGCAGAAGTATTCACTGACGTAGGGATTTATGGTTTTATTGCGCCCTAAATGACATTAATTATTAGAAAATCATCACTGATTTGTTCGAAAATATCAACTATCTTTCCGCAGTCACGTGATACACCAAGTACAGCGGTTTAAATCTGGCGCTAGTTTGTACAAAACAGTGGTGGTTTGAAGAAGAGAATATGGCTATACAAAATAGTAGTCAAAAACGTTATCGCAAAAATACATTTTCCTTGCCTTGCCGTTGATTCGCATGATGGGATGTTCCATATCCAGGCCGATCATGTCGAGATGCAAATTTTCGTTATTGAGCGAACTACTCGCAACCGAGCCGTCAAACTCGACGTAAACGAGAATTTCTTCCTCGTCTTCTGGCAATTCGTCGTCCAAGGTGTGCATTGTCTAAACTTTTGTCCGTATGTCTTCCAGTGTCGTTTTGCGTTCCAGTTTAAGTTTAACGATAATTTGTTTACGAATTATTAAATTTATCTTACATAACCTCGAAACGATTCACCGCTCTTTCGCCGACTACTATGTTCAAAGCAAAGCAATAACACAACTCCGAATTTTCGCTACGCGCAATGACCGGAGTTTTTAATGTTTATTCTGCCACTTGTGGCGTTAGTTGTCTAATGAGAACGAAACCCAATAAATTTTAATCTTTAGTTGTATACAGTAGTATCATCCCGGTTCAATCTACCTCAAGTGGCGCCAATTTGAAAAGTTCAAATTGTCCGCTTCCGTTAAAAGCGGAAGTCAGACTACGCGAGGATATATGTATACGTAATATTCTTTAATGCTAGAAGCTCACTATTATATATTTATTACACTTTGTGCGCAGGTAAAAAAATGTTCAATTGAATGTTTTTGTAATATAATACAGGAAGTAATTTGAATTCACGACGAGTATCGCTACGTCAGCTCATATGATAAAAAAGAGCACGGTCGATAATAACCTGGTTCAAGATGTAACCGCAATGGTTGCGCCAGCTGTCAAAGCGAGCTTCGCGGCGTCGCATATTCGTTCATGCTTTCATGAAATCACAAGTTCGCCTATAAGAAATTCATGCGGCGTGTCCTGTACTCGCTTTTCTCTCGATTTCCATCCTCCTCGAGTTCACACGATTATGGATAACAATAAAACATCCTTCCCCAACTTGCATCCAAAGAATTAGTCCCGAACGATAATTTTTATCGAGAATTCCATTCGCGACGTCAAGTGTCACGTAAGGTAATCCCGGAACAGCTTAACTTTGGTTAATCGACGTTCTCGGGACGAAGAGTCTCTGTGCTCGAGGAAAAAAAAAAAAAAAAAAAAAAAGCGTCCGGCGCGACCGGGGGGTGGTAAAAGGGTGGGTCGTTTTTTTACGACTTTCGCGACGCGATAAAAATTTCTTCCGCCGCAAAAACAAAGTGCCGAAGCGGTCGCGTAGATAATCGAGCGGGAGCCGTGGAAGTAGAAAAAAGTTGAAACGTGAAAAATTCTCAAGTGCCCGCGTATACCGTGTCGGTGTAATAATTATTTATTTTCGTATCGAAAACGAAAGCTTCGTAAATCGTCAGCTGAATTTCAAAATAGCGCTGAAAAGTCGGGCGTGTGATATGAATTATGAAGAATTACGAAAACTCGCGTCAAGAAACATTTGCGTCCATTGTCGTACGTGATAAAGTCTCGATCAGCTGATCATCAATCGAAAAACGACATGTGAGCGTTTTTCATTAAACAAACGTGCGTGCACAGGCCCTCCGGGGCGTCGAGCCCTTGCTTGCATGTTTTCGAAAATTCGTATTCACAACCTCACCGAACAACAAGCATAATAGTCAAGAAATAAAAAAAAAAGAGCAGAGACCGGAAGTAAGAGGGCCTATGTGAATTCAATTGAACGACGATCGAAAACGCAGAAAAAATCCACATATATATACACACACACACTCACACGCATATATATACAAATATATATATTAGATCTCGAGAATGGGAAACCGTAACAGTTGTTGCGGTTATTCGAGTCCTCAAGCAGGCAGAAAGGAATTGACCGGAGACAATGGCACTCGCGGACTCGAGGAGCATCTTCCCGAAGGTGAATTCAGCGTATCGAATTTGCAACACATTAGCGAAAGAGAGCCGGAGGATTGGGACTCTGATCCGTCGTTGCATCCTTGCGCCGGCACTATATTTATGGAACGTTCCAAACAGGCCATCGAAAGTAAGATACACTTTTTTTTTACAATGATAAATTGCTTTCTTACACTGTTTTCTAACATCGCCGTATCGAAGAACATTGGCATTTTTTATACGTTTTATTTTTAAAGGACGACGCATGTAATTGCGAGAATTGTCGTTCGATCGGCCTTGTTTCGAATCACTCAACATTTTTTATTGAAACGTCCGCAGATGGAATGGTGAGGAAAAAGAGTCAATACCAAATAGCCGATACGAGACCCCTTAAGAAGAGCAGTAGTTGTAGTACGATATATTTGGACGACAGTACGGTATCGCAACCAAATCTCAAGAACACAGTGAAGTGTGTTGCTCTGGCGGTTTATTATCACATTAAGAATAGAACGTCGCAGCGTCAAATTGACATTTTCGACGAAAAAATCCATCCACTGACGGTAAGTATAGATCGAGAATATCTATCTGTATTTCCTTATTTTATAAGGACCCTGACGTTGAGCGCTATCTTTTTTTCATTCAGAGAGACTTCATCGCTGATGACTACGACAAGCACAATCCCGAGCATAAAGAGATATACAAATTTGTAAGAACGCTTTTCAACGCGGCTCAACTTACTGCCGAATGTGCCATCATAACTTTGGTCTATCTGGAACGTTTATTGACCTACGCGGAGATCGATATAACCCCGGCAAATTGGAAGCGAATAGTTTTAGCTGCAATTTTACTGGCCTCGAAAGTATGGGACGATCAGGCGGTATGGAACGTCGATTACTGTCAAATATTGAAAGACATTACGGTTGAGGATATGTGAGTAAACTTATCGATATTTTTTATGTGACGTAACGATTTTTTCGATCGAATGTCCTTCGTAACTGTGTCGAATGAAACATTTTCAGGAACGAGCTGGAAAGACAATTCTTGGAGATGCTCCAATTCAATATAAACGTACCGTCAAGCGTTTACGCGAAATATTACTTCGACCTTCGTACCCTGGCTGAAGCGAACGAGCTGACATTCCCGAGTGAACCCCTCAGCAAAGAAAAAGCGCAGAAGCTCGAAGCGATGTCGCGAGTGTACGAGGACAAAGTTACTGCCGAGGCACTTCGTAACGGTATTAAAAAATGGTCCAGTCTGGACAATGTGTGCATGGGTGGACCGCGTCGTAGCATTGCAATTCTATCTTAATAATTTCGTACGGGGAAACAATATTGTTTCATTATCGACGATCCTCACTCGGAGGCGAGTTTTTTTTATCTCTTTCGCTATCTCCCTTTCTCTATCCGTCTGCGAAAAAATTGAGGATCATTGCGACAACGATAGTAAGGAAGATAAGCGACGTCGAAGAAGATAACGAGATCGATGAAGAATGAAAGTATCGAAGACACGAAGGAGAGTACACATTCCGAAGTGGAGAATAAGCGAGCGATGTTCTGTCGATTGAACAAAAAAGAAAAAAAACAAAAGAAAATAATTGCTCGTTAACTCAGGGTTAAAGAGTTCCATTCGACATTATCGACTTTTCGGAATTTGTAATATTTATACACACCGACACGTACATCCATACACACATCCACGTACATAATATGTACCGTTGACCTCATTACTTCGCCTAAAAAAAAATTCTATAGTGAGATCATTGAGACTCAAACGAACGCAGCGTTTTTCCAAGAGCTTCCTGTAGGTACCGAAGATCGCAGGCATCACGGATCTCAATGGAAAATTCATCGCGAAGTGTTCGTTTTTTTTTTTTATCTTGAACGATATTCGAGCAACCCGATTTCTCATTGTCGAAGAAAAGCGAATACCAGGGTTTGAGAATTTGTTTACTCCGATTTTCAAAATGCAAAAGTGATATCAACGATGACGGATCCAGATCGAATAAACTCTACGGGATATGAAATAAAAGTCGAATAATAGTATAAATAAAGTCGAATAATACACCGCCCGATTGCCTTTTTTTTGGCGATTATCCGCAATTAGTATTTTCATGTTGTTATTGAAACGTAATTGAAAAGTTTGTAAGTTTGTTCCGATTTCGTTATTCAAGATCTTCGTATAATCTTGTTTTTACTTAAGCACCCATCGTTGATCAATTACGTCTGTCTAGATGTCCCTTTAGTAAAAAAAAAAAACAATCAAACCCATTTTTTGCGTATGTAACAGAAACATTCGACGATCCAGACTCATATCTATTGGCGTCATCTTCCTTCCGAGAAACGCATAAAACAATTATTCTGAGCTTTGCTACTTGGATTTACGTGACCAACAACCACGAATTTTCTCACACACACGAAATCTTGAAGACTACGTGTTCTTTGCTACGGTTTCGTAATATTCAATTAAACGAACGCAGACATTGGTATTTAACTAGAGGGACTCTAATATATATTTTTATAAGGTAAACAAAAAAAAAAAAAGGAGAAAATGAAAAATTCCATTCGAACTGGAGGTCGCAGTGACAATCCAGAGTCTTCTTAGGATATGTATACGAAATAGTCGTCGCCGTCAACGCCGCTGCAGCCGTTTATATATAGATACAGAAACACACACAAACATACATACATACATACATACATACGTAAATATAGAAAAACGTGCCGAACCAAACGATAAGCGGTGCGAATACCGAGCCGAACCTGCAATTATATATTTAAAAAAAAAATACTTTCAAAACTTAAGAAAAACTCTTATAAATTCATGCAACTGCATTTTTATTCGCATGCGGAAGTAATGTCACCAACGTGCGACGATCAGCACGCTGATTCTTTTGTATGCCGTTATTTACGATTTGTAACATAAATGTACTGATTTATTGTCCTCTTATCGATATAGGGAGTTTTTATGTTTATTTAGGAACGTCGAAGCGTCAATAAATAAGTATTTGTACTTAAATCTTCAACATTCACCGATCGATTCGTTCAATTCAACGAAGATATCAGTTTTATCGTTATTTTATTGTCCACATGAGAATTCCGGAAATTCGAAATCATTTTGAGTAGGATAATTGGGTAAATGTTGGAAAGAGTTGAATGTACGAAATTACGGATTGTAGATACGGCTGCTTACCGAGAGACGCTTTCGTGATTATCTTCATCAGATGAAAATATCGATTCTCCATTTTATCTGTCCATTTCGAGTGAAAAAATTTTATAAAAGTCACCCATGTGTTTTTATTCCCAACGTGGGTCGTCAAAAAATAGGGCTCGAAAAAACATTGGAATTTTAATATCGACCAGAACACCACGTATATACTCTGACTCGGCTGGAACGTTTGAGGAAAAACCGAAGTCTTTAAAGATAACTGAAAAGGGGCAACCGGAAGTTCGCCCATTGATTTTTATGAAAACTTCTTTTTGAGTAGTCATTACGCGCTCAAAAAAAAACTTCGATTTGTGAAAAAAAAGTTTTTCATTTCGGATGATAAATATATGAATTTATAGTATACCCTTGCAAATTGTAAGCAGAACGTTTCTACCATTAAAGAATTTTTTCTAGGGATTGCAAAGATTCGTTACTTTGTGGGAAAAATGGGTGCTAAGTTGTGGAAGCTTTTTCGTCGAAACCCTCTCAAATTAGCTGGCAGTGTTATTTGAAGAAATTTTATTCGATTCATGGGCTTTTACACATCGTTTCACGCTGATGGGTATACCTGCACAGGTATACACCGAGATTGTTATAAGAAATCGTCAACAAGGTTTTCCTTCGCAAAATTATCCCAAAAAGTTTGCTATTTTTCTAGAACGCAATATCTTTCAAATCTGCTTGGTTTTGTGCACATATTAAAAAATGTTGTTTTTTTTTGTAGTCAAGAATTTTTTCAGCCCTTATCGCAAGGCCAAAGCCCACAAAAAAATACTTTTACTTGCGAGGTTCGAGTGTCCTGTAATTTGGGAATTCTGATAAAAACATATTTTCCACGGAATGTTATACGGAAGAAACAGGCGAAAGTACACTCATTCGTGAAGTCGTCAATCCCGAAACGATTAAAGATATTTGATCAATGTATGGAATCGCGACCATACAATTTTCCAAATATAATAACAAAGTAAAGAATAAAGCACATTCGTACACATTTTGATTTCTCTTAGGTTTATTATCTATCGTAGTTTGGATTCTTAACGATCACCATCGAAACTTTTGTCGCGATTTATGAGATTATGAAGTCGACATTGAAAAAGTAATAATTCAGTTATACGATGCGAATAACTATCGTGTGTTGTTTCATTATCGCATTAACAATTGGTAATCCCGGCTTCCCTTAAATATTCAATATTGAGAAGAATAGACGAACATAAAGATTAGTAAATGCGGCTAACCGAGATCGCTCGAAAGCACTACAATATTGCTTCCTCGGATAATTTCAGATCTTCCTTTGCTAAATGCATAAAAAATGTTTGCTGAATCAAAGAGAGAACCATCTTCAAATCAAGACGCGAACATATTTGAAATTCGAGTAACGAATAAAAAAGAGAAGCGGAAATGAATCACCGCAGAATATAAATCGGTGTGGCGAAAGAAAAAAAAACGTCGGCCAACGAATATTCGTGAACTCGGTTACATTGTCGTGTATTATTTAGGACCGGTTGTAATCGGTAGGTCATTCAGCGCGATAACTGACACATTCATAGATATACATATACATGCATAAGTCGAACGACATAATTCTAAGCGACTGCACAAGACTGACGCGTCCCTGATAACACACATTCGCAGTCGCTATTCACTCACAACGGACATTGATTTTAGGCGAATAGCAACGATAAAAGCGAATGGTTATACGGAACGAGAAGTTTTGCGAACTATCGTTGGTACGCAATTTATCGTTACGAGGCTCGGGTTCCTTGTCAATGCTCAATGAAGAATATTAAGTTGGCCGGTATTTGTCGCGTATACTATTCCTTGGCCAGGCTCGGGGGCCCATCTGATGCAATTTAGGATATAGTCAATGCTATTGCAGTCGTTGACGACCAGCTCGCGTAACATTACCAAGCCTATGCCATCTTTGCTATTCCTATGGTTACGCATGTCCCTGTAGAATCCCTGCGCAGGAACCCTGAACCATTCCATCTCGTCATCCTCTTCAGCCTGATCCTGACGATTCGGGGCATCATCGTTCATGCGTTGGAGTCTCATCCGTATATTGAAGTCACCGTTGGACATCATTGAATGCCTGCCCGCTCGATCGTTAGGGTTCTCCCCAGGTGTTGGTCTTTTCATGGTTTTCGACGAAAATTTATTCTTGTAGTGATACGACTGATCAACCAATTTGTAGATAACGGCCATTGGCTCTAATTTAGAAACACTGCGAGTTCTTCGAACGGCCATGCCAACCAGCAAGTGTTCTCTCGTCGGCGATAACGATACGGACACGACTGGGTCATGGATATTTACTGAGTGCAACCGACGACCCAAAGTTTCCCATTGTAAGCTGAAAACACCTAAAAAATGGTTTTCAATTATTACCCGCTTACTATGATAATTGAATAATCATAAAAACAACGTAGAGGATAGTCTAGAAATTTTACAAAGTTTACGAAGACTTCCATGGGTACCGGAATAACTCGTTTCCTATATTTTAGCGTGTGTTTATGTGTCGAATAAAACCGACTAACCTACTGCAGTTGGAAAGCAAAAAGCGCGAGGTGGAATCACGGTCACCAATAATTTCCCGTCCGCCGATATGTCGATACTCGCGTCGTTGTGGATTTGACACGCCTGCACGACAACGTTTCTTTCCGCTAGAAAAACAGGAAAAAAAAAACAAAACGGGCGCTATAACATTACAAGAAAAATGATGCAAAGTTTGTTTAATAAATGTCGATTGTCAAATTTTGCTCACGTTTCGAGAGGTCCGGTATATCCGCGCGGGAAAAATCCCATGCTTGTACCCTGTATCTGGTAACGCCTTTGCAGAGCATATTTGTATAAGCTATCATTAAGGATAAACGTTAAAAAAAAAAATATCGATGGAGTTGAATCAAGTTATTCCAGGATTATTTGCACAAATTCGGTATCTTAACCCTTACCGGCCACACGGGGTGACTAGTTACCCCAGGCTTAAACAAAGTGGAATTAAAGGTCTTAAAACTTTCAAATTAATACAACAAACGGCAT